>LN483789.1:0-103349 GCA_900002565.1 Culicoides sonorensis
CATTGAATTTAAATTGACGGTTAAATAGTGAAGTGATCATAATCTCATCAAAGACAATACACTTATTTCTTTTTAAAGTTGATTCATTGAATTAGCGCTATTTGGCTTTTCTCAAACACCGAAAGGCCTTGCAAAGCTCTGGTATGTCATCACAATACTCACATTGAAAATTGGCAAGAAATATGCTAAAAATCTTACCTCGCTAGAGCCCTGTAAGCGTCATGGGATGCACAGGTTCTCGCTGGTGGAGTGACGCTCAAAACTCTGTAGGTGAATTTTCCTTAAATTAAGAAGTTAGTTTGTCCAAATCCCATATCCACGTATTGACTCACAACAGGGTATTCTAAATTTTTAAAAAAATTTCCTTATCTTCTCACAATGTAATTTTTTTTTGTTCATATTTTATTAAATCACCTCCAAATCCTATAATTATGTGTATTCACACAAACATGTAAAAAAGTAACAAAATACCTCAAATAACTTCACCCTATTGATTGAAATTGTTTTTGTTAATTATTATGCAAAACAGTTTTTTTTTCAATATTATTTTCAAATTTGATTTTAAATACAAACTAGAAAAAAAAACACTAACTATTTCATTCGTTTTCGCAATATAATTGTTGATGAATGAATGTAAAATTACATTAATAATAGTAATACAGAAGTAACACAAAGCAAGGTAAAATAACTATACAGAAGAGGTGTATTTTCTTACAAATATCATTAAAATTTAACATAGTACTCGTATGGCTTGTAACATTAATAAGCAAAAAAAAGTAGCATTATATTAAATATTCAAACGTGAACTACATATTTGCGTAATGAAATGTTTCTATTTCTTGAAATTTGATTTCGAATTTGTGTCAAATTTTTTTATTGGAGTTTAAGGATGTTGAATTGAAATTGATCCCATCAAATCAGTCATTCATGATCTTTTTTTCAAGAATTTACATTAAAAAAAAAATACTGTTAATCCTCACTTAATTTAAGCACTGTAATAAATGAATTGTTGTACGATAAACATGAGTTATGAAAAAAACCGAATATGTAATTTTGAATTTCTCAAGCCTGAATCATTTATGTGTATGTATGTGTGTGATTTACTTTTTCTGGATGACTTAATATTTTAAATTACATTAATAAGTCATCTCATGTTAAAGTTCTTTCAACCTTCAAACAAATCATTTGTAACAGGATTTGCACATCTTATTATGTATGTTTGGTGTTATAATAAAGTTTTGCGGTTAACATTCATGGTAAAGTACGAGTATGAAAATTTCTGATGAATATTGAAATTATTCATATAATTTTTCAGGATTTTATGGTATACTTTACAATATTATTCCTAATTTTTATATGAAATGAGATGGAAATTTCCTTAGATCATCAAATTTTGTTCGAATATATTCTTAATTATTTTTGAATATTTAAACTAGTTTTGATCTCATTATACAACAATCGAATTTTATGAAAATAGAAATTTGCGTGACTTTTTTGTCGATATTTAGTCTGAACTTGTCTGAATAATTAGTTAGAAGGCATGGGTTGAATAACAATCAAGAGCCCTTTATCTGCAAAAAAGCTTCCATTCCCTTGCGATTCCTATTGCTAAGCTTTGAAGGGCACTCCTTTTCCAAAAATGTGCCTAAAACTAGTTTTCTGGTTCCTCTTACTTGAATCTGTTTTTCATTACTGGGAACGCAAGTGAGAGTTTGACAATCTGTATTTAAGTACAAAATGAGCTATCAAATTTAATCTGCTTCCCTTTGTTTTTATTAGGTTTTTTTTCAAAATTCCTCAGCGTTCCAAAAAGTTGACCTTTAGTCAAGTCTAACAATATCAACCTGTTACAAAATTATACCTGATAAAAAAACAGTTAAGAGAAGTCATAAAAAATACAAAGTTTACCGGTTGGAAGATTAGCAATAAAATAACAAAAAGAATAACGAAGAAAACCACTTTAAGTAGATACAAAAAAAACATCAAATTTTAATACATAATTAGCATGGATGCTTAATTCAGGTATCATCCATATTGGCTCTCTGAGTCAAATTTAACCATGAATATTGATGTGCTTAAAAAATGTGAACGGACATGACAGCACTCATTTTCCATTTTCATGTGAAGTAACTTTTCCAGATCATTCAAGGCTTAACATAGCTTCTAGTGTTATACATAAATGATCCCTCATTGTTTTTAGATCAACTTTCGCTTTCGGTACGAGACAAGTTTCGAAGAAGTCTATCCAGTTTTTTTTTTGTATTTTATCATATCATGATGTTAATGAATGTCAACATTCTTTGTTTCTCTTCCTATTCTTTTAATTTTTTTGTTTTCAAGAAACCACTAGATTTGATATGCATTTATTCAATAAAAATTTGAATTAATTTATTTTTTTATTCCAATCTAATATTATATAACAAAATATTCACACCAAACTTTTTGGACATTAAGGAGTGATGATTATGATTGTGATGATGATGTAACTTATTTTTATTGTTAGACACTAAAATATGTGTCATCTTCTCAGATTTTACAATAATAATTTTTGATTCATTCAATGTCCTTCTTGTCTCTAAATTATTATTATGATTTTCATTCAATTTCATACAATATGAAATATAATATAATAAAAATAACAAAATCGTTGTAAGTGCCACATCATCAGGGTGAATAAGCTTGAGTTGCTACATTTCAAACCTAGACGACCTTGATGCTGTTTAATGCATAAAACAAGAATTTTTCTTTTAAAATATTTTTGCTATAAAAATGAAATTCCTTTTAGTTGCAGTTAATGTTATATTTTTTTTCCTTATAAATTTAAATATAAATTTAATTTATTAAATTATTTATAATCTAGATAAGTTTTGTACATATTCAAATCAAAATGAAACAAGGCGTTGTCAATTCATTCAATGTATTCAATGTATCTTGCAATTTTTTTTTCTGGTTTTTTTTTTGTTGCAAATAACAAGCAATTGTAATAACAATTATAATAAATGATCATGTTCATTGTGAAATTACGCATTTTATAAAAATTCATGTTTCTGATCTCACTTTGTAACAATTGACCAGAGCACACAGTCACGAGGAGGAAACATTTAATCATTCTATGTAATATATTTTTTTTTATTTCAATTTTTGTTATAAGTTATAAATATTTCCTAAAAGTTTAACAATAACCACCTTTGTGCTTTGGTGTATAAATTAAAATTTTATGTGTACCAAACGAAAGTGAAAGGAGAATTAAAAGTTGTCTGTCTAGTAAACCAGTACCATTCAATATGTACTTTTATAGTTGAGTATCTGTTGAGTAGAAATAATAAAATAAAAGATAAAATTGTGAGAAGTTCGGTGAATGACGTTACTAAGTGCATTTTGGATTAAATTTCCTTTGAAACTTATTTTTTTGTACAGTAAGAAAATTTGATAATTTTTATGCTGTGAGATTTATTTTAGAAACCCAAATTACATATACACATTTCGAGAACACCATGTCGACGGGGCCGATTGTAAATTCTGATTTTCTTTAAAATTTATGCTAAACTTAACTTTTACAACACGACTGCGGCCTTTCTGGCATTTGCCAGATTGCCCGTATGTCCAATCCACTGAATACCATTCCTTAAAATAGTTTAATTTTTTCAGATATGTTTAAATAAATCATTTCAATATCAAAACCCATTTTTTTTTATTACAACAGACACAAAATATTAGTTATGATAGGTTTTTATATACCTTTTTATGGTATAATTCTGTTGAATATTAAAGTGCAATTGAAAAGTTATTTTTTTTATTCGTATTTTTTATAATGTCTAGTTGTAACGGTCGACTAATTTAAAAGAAAATGAAAGTTTTTTTTTAATTTTATAAAATGGCATTTTAATTGAACACCAAAATTAAAGTCATTCCATTTTTTTTCCATTTCAGATTGAATAATAGATAGTTTTTTCTAAGAAAGAAAAGCCACCCTTCGCAAGATGTCTGGGATCAGACATCGACCGTTGGGTCCTGGCGCGTCAGGTGAAAGTGACGACAATAATTCAGATGACGAAAGCACGCCACTTACGCAGGATATCTATAATGCAAGGTAAGTCCATTCAAAGTGACATTCCATCTATGAAATGAAATCAATGCAAAAAAAAACACCCAAACAACTTTAATTCTTGATATGAATTTAATTTATAATGAAAAAAAAAAATTAACAACAAAAAAAAGATCATTGTTTCATGGGATAGTTTAATTGGTTCAGTTCTTTTATATTAAATTTTATATATAAAGTTATTCATTCAAGGACGTGAATGTAGTTTTACTAGTTTATGCCTCGAGTCTCTCATACACTTATTTTCTGCGTAGTAACCTAACCAGTATATGACCAAGAGACTATTTTATTATTTTTTTAAATTAATTTTCTTGCGTTTCTTTCTGTTTTGTAGTTTAATATTAATTTACATTAACTCAATAAAAATTCTTCACTTCCTCGCTTTTGTAAGCTGATTTCAGATGTAATGAGACAGATTTTATGTTTAATTTGATAAAATTTCACATGTAAATTGAAATTGATAAAATTACAACGGAAAAAAAATCAATTAAGTTACCCATCAATCACATTTTGAGTCTTATTATGATTGTTTAATATTTTATCTTGTCTGTGTAATTACTTTTTTATATTCATTCACTTTTATTTTTATGTTACAATATCTCAACCGTAACTCCCTGGGAAAATATTTTCAAAAGAAAAGACTTATAATTATCATGAAAGCATATACGTAACATTCATTGTCTTCATATAAATTGTACTAATTGGTGCTTCAAGCAAAAACAATGTACTTTTACTTTCAACAGAATTATAATGTCTCTGTAACTCATTTATTTGTGAATGAAAACAGCATGATGACAAATTGTAATTTTTTTTAATTTCTAGGAATTTTATTAAAATAATTTTTTTTTTTTCAAATTTAATTCATTGCAGTCAACGAACTGTACAAGAAACCAAAGGATGGGACGTCTTTCGAGACCCACCAATCAAAATCGACAGTGGTTCTATGGCCAATCAGGCCTGCATGGAATTAACAGCAAAAATTTTAAAAGTAGTAGCCTATCTAATTACCTTCATAATTGTATTAATTGGGGGTGTAGTAGCAAAGGGCTGTGTGATATTTATGGCAGCACAATTAAAACGTGATAAAAAGATACCATATTGTAATAAGGATTTGGCTCGTGACAAGTTTTTTCAAGTGTCATTACCAGAAGAGGAACGCATTGCATGGATGTGGGTCATCATGTTTGCATTTGCCGTACCTGAATTTGGACTCTTCATCCGTTCACTTCGTATATGCTTCTTCAAATCATGGAAAAAACCTTACAAGTCACATTTTCTACTAGTTTTCTTAATGGAATCATTCCATATTTTAGGGATAGTCATTTTATTATTTATTGTCATACCTGAACTGGATTCAGTCAAGGCAGCAATGTTGACCAATTGTCTGTGTGTAATACCAGGTAAAATTAAAACAACAATTCAATTAAATTTTCCTCGATTATAATTCAAATATTGAATTTTCCAGGCATATTGGGTCTGCTATCACGCACCAACAAAGAAGGTGGTCGCGCAATAAAAGTCATAATTGATTTAGCTGCAGTTGCTGCACAAGTCACAGGCTTTTTTGTTTGGCCACTCCTAGAAGACAGCTTTGAACTTTGGCTCATACCAGTTGCATGTCTTATGGTATCATGTGGATGGTGGGAAAATTATGTCTCATCACAAAGTCCTTTTTCATTTGTGAAAGCAATGGGACGTGTAAAGGACGAAATGAGAGCTACACGATATTTCATTAATATGTTTCTCACTGTATGGAAAGTTCTTTTCTTCTTTCTCTGTGTATGTTTTGTGTTGTGGTTCCAAGGTGAGGAACCTGGAAGTTTATTTAGTCTCTTTGGACCTGGATTTGGTCCTCACAAAATTGTCATTGAAGAAGTTGCTGGCTATGCTCATGCTTTATCAGACATTGATACGCAACAGGTAATAAATCGAATATTAATTTAAAAAACTTAATTTTTATATTACAAATTTTTTTCCAGATCACTGATACAATTGAAATCGATGCAGAATACAATACAGCTGTATATGTATTGATTATTCAAATTCTAGCAGCATACATTTGTTTCATCTTTGGTAAATTTGCATGTAAAATCATGATTCAAGGATTCAGTTATGCCTTCCCTGTGAATCTAACTATTCCTGTTTCAATTTCATTTTTACTCGCGGCTTGCGGTATTCGTTCAGATGATCCCTGTTTTTATCATGGAACAATTCCAGATTATCTCTTCTTCCAAAGTCCGACTGAATTTAATATAAGCGATTTAGCATCACGACAAATGGCTTGGGCTTGGCTATTGTGGCTGCTCTCTCAAACATGGATTACTTTGCATATTTGGACACCCAAATGTGAACGTTTAGCTACAACAGAAAAATTATTTGTAACACCCATGTACAGTGCACTCTTGATTGATCAATCTATGGCATTGAATCGAAGACGTGATGATCAAGCAGATGTAAAGACTGAAGATTTAGCTGAAATTGAAAAAGAGAAAGGCGATGAATATTATGAAACAATTTCAGTTCATACTGAGACGTCAGGAGCCCGACCTAATATCAAGAGTTCGGATCACATTACCAGAATTTATGCATGTGCTACGATGTGGCATGAAACAAAAGATGAGATGATTGAGTTCTTGAAAAGTATCATGCGAATGGATGAGGATCAATGTGCTCGACGAGTAGCTCAAAAGTATTTAAGAGTCGTAGATCCAGATTATTACGAATTTGAAAGTAAGAATTAAATGTTATGAGTTTTATGAATTACAATATTAATATTTTTTTTTATTTAAATAGCTCACATTTTCTTCGATGATGCTTTTGAAATTTCCGATCATAGTGACGCCGATATCCAAACCAATCGTTTCGTCAAATTACTTATAGCAACAATGGACGAAGCAGCCTCCGATGTACATCAAACTCAAATTCGTTTACGTGCACCTAAAAAATATCCAACACCTTATGGTGGTCGATTATCATGGACACTTCCCGGCAAAACTAAAATGATTGCTCACTTAAAGGATAAAGATAGAATTCGTCACAGAAAGAGATGGTCTCAAGTCATGTACATGTACTATTTGCTCGGTCATCGTTTAATGGAGTTACCAATTTCAGTAGACAGAAAAGAAGTTATTGCAGAAAATACCTATCTCTTGACACTAGATGGTGATATTGATTTTCAACCTAGTGCCGTTACATTGCTTATTGATTTGATGAAGAAAAATAAGAATCTGGGTGCAGCTTGTGGTCGTATTCATCCAATTGGAAGTGGTCCTATGGTATGGTATCAGAAATTCGAATATGCTATCGGTCATTGGCTTCAAAAGGCAACTGAACATATGATTGGATGTGTACTTTGTAGTCCTGGTTGTTTCTCACTTTTCAGAGGAAAAGGTTTAATGGATGACAATGTTATGCGGAAATATACAACAAGATCTGATCAAGCACGGCATTATGTACAATACGATCAGGGTGAAGATCGTTGGTTGTGTACGTTATTGTTGCAAAGAGGTTATCGTGTCGAATATTCAGCTGCATCAGATGCTTACACGCATTGCCCTGAAGGATTTAGTGAATTTTACAATCAACGTCGTCGCTGGGTACCGTCAACCATTGCAAATATTATGGATCTTCTTATGGACTCTAAACGGACAATCAAAGTTAATGATAATATCTCACTTTTATACATATTCTATCAAAGTATGTTGATGGGTGGTACAATTCTTGGTCCTGGAACTATATTTCTTATGTTGGTGGGTGCCTTTGTAGCTGCCTTCAAAATTGACAATTGGACATCTTTCTACTACAACATTGTTCCGATATTAATGTTCATGCTTATCTGTTTCACGTGTAAAGCAAGTATACAACTGCTGGTAGCTCAGATACTGTCAACGGCATATGCGTTAGTGATGATGGCGGTAATAGTTGGTACGGCATTGCAATTAGGCGAAGATGGAATTGGAAGTCCCTCAGCTATCTTCTTAATTGCGATGACGGGTTCGTTCTTTATAGCATCGTTACTGCATCCGCAAGAATTTTGGTGTATATCAGCTGGTTTAATTTACTTGTTATCAATTCCATCTATGTACTTGCTTTTAATTTTGTACTCTATTATCAACTTGAATGTCGTTTCATGGGGAACTCGTGAAGTTGTGGCAAAGAAAACCAAGAAAGAAATGGAACAGGAAAAGAAGGAGGCTGAAGAAGCTGCGAAACGAGCCAAGCAAAAATCGTTGTTAGGATTCTTGCAAGGTGGCAGTGGAAGCAATCAAGATGAAGAAGGATCAATCGATATCTCAATCAATGGACTCTTCAGATGTTTATTGTGTACGCATGGCAAGACAAGTGATGAGAAAGCACAATTAATTCATATTGCTGATGCATTGACTGATATTTCCAAAAAACTTGATTATTTGGAGAAACAAGTTGATCCTCATGGTCACCATTCAAGAAGAAGAACCACATCAGCCAGCTCTCACAGAGATCATCACAACTTAGGATCAGTAGCCGAAGGAACTGAAGATGAAAGGTATTAAAATTGATTGCAAAATAAACAATACATCATAAATTTTTTTTTCTTTACAATTAAAGTGACGAATCTGAATCAGAAACATCAACGGCTCCCCACGAAGAACGTGATTTCCTTACAAATCCATATTGGATTGAGGATCCTGATTTGAAGAATGGCGAAGTCGATTACATCTCAAGTGCAGAAATTATGTTTTGGAAAGATCTAATTGACAAATATTTGTATCCAATTGATCAAAATAAGGAAGAACAGGTAAAATAACTTTTAAATAATTTAATTGGCTTTGAATAAATTGTGATTCCATTTTCAGGCACGTATCGCTAGCGATTTGAAAGATTTGCGTGACTCGTCCGTCTTTGCTTTCTTCATGATTAATGCCCTCTTTGTCTTAATTGTCTTTTTATTACAATTGAATAAAGATAATTTGCATATAAAATGGCCTTTAGGAGTCAAAACCAACATCACATATGACGAGATCACACAAGAGGTAACATACATAGGAGTGTTGCATGTACAAATTTTACTTCAATCATAAACATAATTTATTTATTAAAAACTAGTCCTTAAAAGAAGATTTTACATGTCAACACTCCTAATTGAGTAGATTTAACTAATATATTTTTTTTCTTTTTTTTATTTATTTATATCATACATACAAAATGCTTTTCATACCATAATACGATTCATTCAAAAAAATTAATGTCAATGATTTAAAAAAAAAAACGTAAAATTTTAATTCACATTTGTGGTTTTGCTTGTGATCGCACATAAAAAACTTTATTATTATTATTGATGATGCGTGTATGCGAAAAAACAGGAAAGAATTGCAGCGGATTTAAAAGAACTACGTAACAAATCTGTATTTGCATTCTTCATGTTCAACGCATTATTTGTACTGATTGTATTTTTGCTTCAACTGAACAAAGACAAGATTCATGTGAACTGGCCACTAGGAATCAAAACAAATATCACATATGATGAGATCACACAAGAGGTTTGATTAGATAAACAAAATTTTTAGATTATATTTTAAAATTTTCTAAAATTGTGTCCTTCAATAATATTTTAATAATTTTAAATTTTCCATGTTCCTTAAACTTTTTTCATTTCACAACTTCATTTTTTCTATTTTTTCTAATATGAACCACGTTTTCTATTTAAACATTTTGTCCGTTATTAATCAAAATAATGCAATGGTTAATTTACCTGGAGCAAAGTCAATAATCCAAATTTAATATTGAAAGTCTTTTAATGAAGCCTTGTGTTCTTGATGTTAATCTTTGTGTAAATAACAAACCGAATTTAATGAACTTTATTATAAAGGCACCGCACAACTGGTCCTTTAATCAAAACTTGTGATAATTGTAAAAAGTGAATTTTCTGTGTTTTTTTTCTGTTTGAAAGTTTGCACATTTCATGTTTTAATAAACACTTACACGCACACACACATTCCTCTAAAACCCAAAATTTAAGTTAAAAAAATAAAAAATGTGCACAAAACACACTAATTTAATAATATGAAAATCATGAAATAAATATTTTAAGAAAGGACCTTTAATTTAAATGATTTAAAGGTGAATTGACCTTGACAGTGACTAACAAAACTCAAAATATTAATTGGAAATGAATGACTTGTATAAATTTCCTAAATTGTTTTCTTTGTTTTACTTCTGTGCAATTTTACACAACTTATGATTTGGGAATTTATTGGTTAATAAAACTTAAATTTCATTTCTGTCCTAATTTTTAAATAAATTTATATTATAATGTTCTTTTTTTTTAATTTTAATCGCGATTTAGGTTCATATTTCGAAAGAGTACCTTCAACTTGAGCCTATTGGTTTGGTGTTTGTGTTCTTCTTTGCATTAATTTTGATCATCCAGTTTACTGCTATGTTGTTCCATCGTTTTGGCACCTTGGCTCACATTTTAGCCTCAACTGAATTGAATTTGACTTGTCAAAAGAAACCTGAAGAACTCTCACAAGATGCTTTGATTGATAAGGTGAGATATTTTATCCTTTAAAATTTTCTTTTTTATTATTTTTTTCATTCTTCATTAGCACGCTGTTGAGATTGTCAAGAACCTACAACGTTTACAAGGCATTGACGGCGATTATGATAACGATTCTGGAAGTGGACCTGACCGAATTGCACGGCGACGAACAGTTCACAATTTGGAGAAAGCCTCAAAACCTCGTCGGCAAATTGGAACACTTGATGTTGCTTTCAAGAAACGTTTCCTCAAGTTGACTGCCGAAGAAAATACACAAAATGGAAATCCTCTCTTTACACGACAACTCTCTATGCGACGTGAAACAATTCGCGCTCTTGAAGTTCGAAAGAATTCTGTGATGGCTGAAAAGCGTAAAAGTCAAATGCAAACACTGGGTGCCACAAATGAATATGGCATAACAACAAGTGTTAATAGACCCATGATGAGACCTTCAATCGCTGGCAGTGTTGTCAATATCAAGGATGTTTTTGATCATAATGGAGGTCCGGGATCTCAGATTTATGGCTCAACTGGTGGACAAATTTATGGTACGACAGCGGGAAATTTGAATCAGGGTTATGAACATGTCCTGGATGAGGATGATAGAAATTCACTGAGATTGACTCCACGGAACCCAGCACAATGGAATAATACAAACGGAAGATTGTAATTAAAATTATTATGATAATTTAGATAAATGTATGTTTAAAATCTGTAAATACAACCAATTTAACGATCACTGCCGAGTTTTTAAGTTAAGCAAAAAAGACGATCAAAAATATAATTAATCGCATTCCTAATCATTTTATCATTAAATTTTAACTCATAAATGCCATTTTGGTCATATAATTTTATATCCTATCAAAAAATTTGTACATATGTAAGGAAAACTGAGTCTTAGTAAAAGTCTCACTGCCTGAATTAAATACTCACAAATCGTAATTTTAAGTGTATTGTAACCCAAAAAGAATATCCAATTTAATTATCAACGAAGATTATTTTAATGAGATTACAATTACAATTAATTAATCAATTCAACTCGTATTTAAGGAAAATTTTAAAGTCATAAGATTTCATTTCTATTCTATATATTCCTTTTATGTTTCTGCCATTATTATCAATTATTACATTATATTATGAGTATTATTAAAAAAAAAAACAAAAATTATAAGTTATAAGAAAACTTTATGTAATAAATTTATTTCCTTTTAATGTAAAATTGTCTTATAAATTTGAAATTCATTGTCTAAAGTCCTGGCATTACGTATGCAATATTATCGAGGGTGTTTGAAAATGTAGGTCCTAAATGTTCCAATTTGTCTTTTAACTCGGGTATTTGCACAGTCAAACACATAAGTGGTCCTAATGAGCATAGTAGACTATCTAAGAGGACTGAAAGTGATCCGGAAACTGTTATTTGCCCCTCGTGTTCTTTTAACCTCTCGCCAATGCATTCCAGACTTTCCCCAAGTAATTTTAAGTGAGCAGCAATATCGATAGGTTGATAATTGGGTAGTTTTTGTGGTTTCTCTGTAGGTGAAAGTGATAAACCAGTGATTTTTTTGCCCGGTGGAAGTTGACTTTTCTGTATTTTGAGTTGTTCTTCGGATTCTATCCTTTTAACGGCACGTCTAGCTGTACTTGCTGACATTGGTTTGAGAGTCACTCCTTTATTTGCCGCTTGTTGTGCTTTAGTTGCATTTTTCTTGATCTTTGTTTGAAATCGTTTTGCTTTGCGCTTCCATTGATGTTTCTGACTTCCCGGAACATTGGCCCACATTTCACCGAGACGCTTTGAAGCCGTTGCAAAATCCATATCAGGATTCGTTTCCATCATTTGATGCCTCGTTTCTTTAGCCCATAACATGTAAGCAGTAAATCTTGGCTTACCTTTATCTTTTCGCTGTGCTTTACTCATAACAATTGTTCCATCTTTCAATAACTTTTGTCTTTTAGTGGATTTTTCCTGCATGTAAATACTACGATGTGGCACTTTTTTACTTGAACTCCAGTCATCTTCATTTCCACCAAGTTGATTACTTTCTTCTGATGATTCGTCTTGCATTAACGTACCTTCTTCAGATTCTATGTGACTTCCAGATGGAGATTGAAATTCAAGGGCCCGCGCTGCATTTAAATGACCTTTTGCAGGTGATGTCTTCTTGGGCTTAGTATCAATTTCATCAGGAGACTGGAAATCTTGCAATTTTGTTGATTTTTTACAAACTCTTCCACTGCGTGAAACTCCGGTAACCAACTCTGAAATTAATAATAAATTTAAAATTGAATTTGCATTAAATTGTGGTAATTTTAAGAAATTAATATAATCAGAGCCGTAAGTACCTGAATTTGACTCCATTTTTATTTCATTGAAGTTATTTTTTTCTGAGAAATGTTTTGAGAGTCTGAATATTTTTGTTTGTTTGGTTTATTTCTTTAAAAAACTAGTACACAAAATTCAGTGAATTATAGTTGTCAGTTTTAATGCTGCCCTTTTCTGTAAGAACTACTTATTTCTATTCGATTATGATTTTTTCTATAGATGCACGGTTTCGATTCGACGTTTTGATGGCTCCGCATTTCGCTACTCGACCAGTCTGTACATAATCCTGTGCAGTTATATGGGGGAATAATAAGAATAATACTCGGTTTCCCAACTCGAAATGATTTGTTTCAATCAAATTTAGACAGAAACTAAAGCAAACGTCAAAACGGAATTTAATCGTACGAAGTCGGACATCTTTTTTTAAATCGTGGAAAATTTTTGCATTTTCCGTCCTAAAAAGTAAAAAGAACCGATTAAAATTGTGAAAAATTCGTTGCAATTGCAATTGAGATAAAAATCCATCTAAAATAGTGTCAAAATATTACCAAAATATCTGGATTTCACAAATAAGCCGTGTACGTGCATATACGATTCTTAGAAAAAAAAGGAAGATACCGCATTTACAGAAAATTTTAATAATCATTAAATTGGAACAAAATCTGTTTGAGTAAAAAACAACAATTAAAGGTGTGTAAAACGAGTAACATGAAAATTAATTGGACTCTTATATCGTGAATCAGATTTGAAATTAATTCATGAGAACCAGACGAAACTTTTACTTCTGAATCAAATTGAGAATTAAATGGCGTGTGTGATTTCCTTTCTTATGCATGCAAATTAGCATTTTTGTTTAAATCAATCTGAAAAGAGAAAAAAATTTATCTTTTCATGAAGGGAACAGTAAATCTATAAAAGTAAAACCAAAAAATGTTAAGAAATTTGAGTTTTAAAAGCTAAAATTAATGAAAAAACCCACAAAAATTTCAATTACATACATTACATACTCATATGTAGTGTGACGTACATAATTGCTCTGTACTTGTCTGTGTAATATTTATATGTAAAATCACAGTGCAGAAATTGCAAAGAGAAATGGTCATGTAACATAGCTGTATAATTCATCAATTAAAAATTATAAAAAAAAATATAACTCATTGTTGAAAAGAAAAATTTAAAATTTTGAATAGAGGTTACCTTTGATTTGAACGCAAATATTTTTTTTGCATATAGACACGATACGTCTACTCCTATTTTTTTTTGGTTCATCGACCCCGTTACATTCGTAGAGTTTCATATGTAAAAAAATCATGTCTCCACATTCTATTCGTCTTCCACACTCAGAATATCTGAATATGACTAAAAATGTAAAGAATGTGGCATAATTTTGTCTAATCGACCACATAAATAAATAAATTACTTAAATAAAAAATTTAAAGGTGAAGGTAAAATCACCGGCAACTGATCTTGACCTGGTTTTTTTTCGTTGTAGACTAAAACTTGAATTCTCATTTTAATTTGTTTTAAAACAAAACTTGAATGCATCACATACATTTGTGTGTATTTCGCATTCATATTTAAAAATGTTAAAATTTTATTGTCTTTTTATCTATTTATAGATAATTCCTTTCTGTTTGTATCGCAGCAGCAGCAGTAGCAGCATCATCATCATTATTAGATATATCAAATATTTAATAAATTGAATTGATTACAAGTTTTACGAGTAATTTGCAATCATAACAAAAAGCGCAGATCATACTGATCGTGTATAAGTTGTTCAATTGGAAATATTTTCAGTGTCTACGTTATTTTATATAAAAAGTGAATATTGTCTTAAAAAAGAAAATAAAATTTAAAAGGAAGAAATTGTCTATTTCTGTAGAAACCTGACGAAGATCAAAATATCTAAATAAAAGTAAAAAACTGTTTAAATAAAAAAAAATTACTAACAGAAAATTTGTGTGAATATAAAAAAAAGGTCTAATTGGAGAGCCAAGTAGGAGCAGAAAATAGTAAAATTTCTTATAGTGGTGTAAAGGCCTTGTGGGGGGAAAGGATTTTGCTAATGACGATTTTCTGGCAGCATGAGTTCACTGGGGGGAAGTAGGGGGGAGCGAAATGCAAAGCCCAAATTCTCTGCGTTAGATATAAATAGTCTTTATCGAACAAGTCGTGGCGAGTCATTAGAACCATCTCAACAAAAAAATACTGTACCACGTAAACATGGAATGCAAAGCCTTGGAAAGGTACCTTCAGCACGTCGGCCTCCGGCCAATCTTCCATCCTTGAAAGCTGAAACATCAACTCCAACTGAATGTAAGTATTTGAGAAACAATGAAAAAGTTTTTATGTCATTTAAATGTTATTTAATTTTGTAGCTTCTACAACTGCTAACGATTCATCAACTAGTATTACTTCGGCATCTAGTACACCTCCACAACAAAAGCAAAATAATTCTTCTAACAATTTCTCATCGCATAATAACAGCAACAATAATAATAATCAACAACAAGGAGGCGGTAATCATCAGCAGCAATCAACAAATTCTGGCAATTCTTCTTCATCTGATCGCAATTCAAATAATTCTACATCATGGAGTGCAGTAACTACAAGTGGAACGCAACCTCAAGAAGGAATACAACCACCCTTGTATCAGAGTCCCCAATTTCAACACGAGTTCCCATCATTGGATGGAACTACACCCTCTGGCTCGAAGAGTCATCAAGCACAAACAAATGCTTCGAATGCAGGCATGGGAAACAATGCCCAAAACAATCAGCAAACACAACAACAGCAGCAAACAAGTGGAAATCAAAATGCTTCACAATACGATGGACCACAAATGAGCTTACGTCCACAAACAGAACCTTCAACCTGGATGCAACAAAATATGTCAGGAAAAGGCGACGTAGGAAACAATTCGAATTCACCAAATTCACAACAGGTCCCGGTCCTCCAAGTACCACCTCAATTAAAAGCATTAATGCCCTCATTTATGTATCGTTCTGGTGGTGGTGGCTCAAATACAGGATCAAGTGGTTTTGGTCTTCCTTTGTCAAATAATTCATCGTCACAAAATCAACAGTCGCAACAACATCAGTCTGGTAACAATAATCAGCAACAAAATAACTACCAAAATCGAATGAGAAACAATTTTGGAAATTCTGGTAATAATAATGAACATCCTTCATATCAAGGTCGTCGAAGTGGAAATATTCCTCCTCGTTTGCAAAACCAGCAACAGAGACAAAACCAATATGATGATAACTATTCCAATCGCGGGCCACCATTAATTGAAGCTGAAGCAATTGTTCATCGTCCAATAATTCGAGATGAAGAATTGGAACGCATTGAAAATATTGCTAAAGATGATGGTTGGGCAAAAGATGATACGATTGATTACAATCAAAAACTCAACTTTTCTGATGAAGAATTAGATCCTCCACCATCGGCATCAGTAATCAAAGATCAACGTAAACATGAAAAAGATGATATTAATAAAAAGATGTCTGATGAAGAAAAGAGAATATGTAAGTTTTAAATTTAAAGTTTTTATAATTTAATTTAAAATTTAATTATAAATTTTATCATTTAGCCTGGGGTCGAGATAAAGAGAGACATGATTATGACAGGCATGATTCCAGATATGAAAAAGAGTCGAGACATCCTCAAAATGGAGTTGAGCGTCGTACATTGGATATGGAAATTTTGGAACGTGTTAAACAACGTCGTGAAGAAGAAGAAAAACGTGAAATGGAACGTAAACAAGCTGCGGCAAAGAAATTACAAGCATTGGAACAAAAGTTACAAAGCAAACGTGCAGCTAATGCATCTGAAGATTCAGATAATGCTTCGTCATCAATTACTTCTGGAATACAAAAGATTGAAATTTCAAAGGAACCTAGACATGGCAATCAGTATGGTGGAAAAGAGCCATATGATAGACGTGAAAGATATGATAAATATGATCGTGAGAGAGGTGATCGTGATCGCAACGATCGATCCGATCCAAGAGACAGAAATTATTTGCCACCACGTTTCCAAAGACAACAACATAGTGGTAATGAAAGAAGTGGAGCCCCTGGTTTTGAAAGAAACGAAAGACCTTCTTATCGTAATACTGAACGTACATCAAGTAGCAACAACTTGTCAGGTGGTCCAACATCTACAACCAATAAAGAAAACTCTTCGTCACCAGCTTCTTCAACAACTGATAATAGTAAAAATGTTCCATTTGCCCAGCAGTATGATCCTAGATACATTCATCAAAATATGAGCAAACAATTATTACAACAAAAACGAAGATCTGATGAGATGATGCAACCAAGACGAAGTAACGAAAATAGAGGCCGTCTTGATTCTGATAGAGATGATCATTTCCAACGTAAAACAAGCGTTTCAAGTAGTGATGATAAACCAGTTTCAATTGGTCATGCTGAAAAATCCAGCTCTCGAGAGCGTATCACATCATGGGTCGATGAATTGGAAGATGAGCGTCACGATTCCAAAAATGACAGTTTTACAGATAAACAAAAACAATTGTTGAAAAGCATTGATCAAACTCCATCAAATGAATATGAGCCGAAACAAATCCTTCAACGGTCTAAAACATCTGTATCGGATGACTCATCCTCGAATTTAAATAAATCTCTTGGTCATGATGATAAAAAAGGTGATGAAAAAACATCTAATACAGAAAAACGGAGTAGTGAGTCCCCAAAATCTTGGGCTGATCATTCGGCAGGTAATGAGACCACAGAGAAAACGTTAAATGATGATACAAATAAAAAAGATGAGGTGTCTGATGAAAAGAAAAAGTTGGATTCTGGTAAATTAGGACTTGATCATGGAAAATCATCGTATAAAGATATCGATGATCGAAGGCATGATAAACGTAATGTTAGAGGTGGTGCCCGTGATACCGGTAATCGAAGATATGATTCGAGAGATTCCAGAGAAATGAGAGGAGGTCATCGCGATTCACGTGGTGGTTATGGTTCTTATCGTGGAAGTAGTTCAAATTGGAATAGAAGAGGTGGTCGTGGTGGATACCGATATGGAAATCAAGATTATTACAGTGAATCTGAAGGATCTGACTATGATGATGATTATGATAGAAAAGATTCGAGAAAAGGTGGTAAAGATTTGGGTAAATCTGGTCGAGATGCTTTTGCACCAAGAGGTGAACCATCACGACGTGGAAGAGGAAGTTCAAATATGCAATATAACAGACGTGGTCAAATGCATGGGCCACCATCTGGAGGATCAAATAAACGCATTGATAATTATGGTCCTCCAAGTAGAAAGAGTCCGTTTACAGGAAGTGATGACCAAAAAGATGATTATAATGAACGTGAACGAAAAGTATCCGAACATAGTACATCAGATGATAAATCAAAAACAAAGCAACCACTTAAACCAACATCTCAAAAGGGTTCTGAAACGCATAATAAAACAAGTATTAAGAATAATGATGAAAAACATACAGAGGAAAATAAACGTTCACATGATTCAAATGTTGAGAAATATAAGAACGATGATAAAAAAGAGAAATCTGACATGGAACAAGATCACGGACATCGTAAAATATTTGGCGGTGGTAAACGTGAAGATGGGGATCGTTCATATAGCAGACAATATCGAGATTCTGGTGGTAGCTCTCAACAACAATCAAATCAAAGAAGTAGCTCTGGAAAACCACAATCACAGCAACAATCGCAAAAGGATGAACATTCAAAGCCACTTAGTAAACCTCCAGGATTGTCTGGAAAACCAAGAATGAAAACAACCAGCACTTCAAGTGTTGGCTCAAATAGTGAACGTGAAAATTCACGAAGCCAGCCTCAACCTCAACGGTCTAATAGCAACAAAGACATACAATTACAAAGAGGAAATAAACCACAAACAGCATCATCTGGTACTACATTAAATAAATCAGGAGGATCATCAAGTAGCCATTGGGATCCCAAGAAAGAAACAAATTCAAGTGAAAAATCTCATGATGAAGGTAAGCATATTTTGTTTTAAATGTTCTTTAAGGAAAAAAATTCGGAAATCATAAAAATATTTAATATCTTTCATTTTTATTTTATTTAAATAGTCGTTCAACAGCAACAAAATAGAGAGGGGGCTCAACAACCAGCTACAACAACTGACAATGCGAATAAGACTGATACAACTAATCAAGGTTTGGATGGAACAACAGCTCCTGTTAACACTTTAATATTTGAAAATACAAATTACAAGACAAATCCTGCAGTCTCAACTGTTGCAACACAACAACAAAATGCTGCATCCAATGTTTCGAGTTCAATGAAACGTGTAATGCCTGGTGTTGGTAATCAGCAACAATCTGGAAATAATCAAAAGTTGCATCAATCTCAAGAAGATGTTTTTAAATCATCAACTCCAACAACAACAACTATAAATGATTTAATGATGGATCAACAAAGAGCAGCCCAACAACAAGTAGTAGCAGCAATGCAACAATCTCAAGAGCAGGCTCTTAACTCTGCATTACAAAGTATTGATTTCAATAAGGCAGATGTTGAATATGATAAAGACATGAAATTTAATTTTACATTTGGACCTGATTTGTCATCCCAAATAACAACTGTTACAAATGATGACAAAAATCAGGTGAATAAACAGGGAAATAATATGGGAAAATCTATGCATGGTGTTTCATCAAATGTCGTTCAAAATAATATTATTTCTGGATCTGCTGTTGATTTAAATATGAAAATTGCTAGTGCAAAGAAAATTTGGGATGTAATGCCAACAGTTATGGAACATGCAAATAATGATGCTGCCGTCGAAAGTGCTGCTGCTCAAATTGCATCAAATGTTGCGTCGTATCAACATCAACAACATCAATTACACCAATTTGCACAAGCACACGCAAATATGTCTCATGTGCAACATGCACTTTCCTCATCTAACAATTATTCCAACTTTGGTCATGATCAAAGTACTCTCGAACAACATTTCTCTGGTAACAAGCCGTCAAGTACTGATCAAGGTATTGGCAATGATGATAATTCATACATCTCTAGTTCTACAAGTCAACATTCATCGGCTGTTGGACAAAATCAGCAAGGACATAATCAGAATATTAAACATGTATCTGAAGTATTAGGAAATAATGCGAATATTTGCAAAGTAAAACCATCTCAACAACAATTGCAACAGGCATCTGGTTTGGGATTATCTCCACCACCACAAATGCAAAGCACAATTCCAGCTGCTCCTCAATCGTACTACCAAGCGTCTCAGGCATATGGAATGTCAGCTATTCCATCGCCACCTGCTGCTGTTGTTTTTAATCAGGCATCGCAAGCTGGAATGTATAATCCATTCCAAATTGAAGCTGGACGTTCTCAGTTTTCACAATATGCAACACATTATGGTGCTACTGGAAATGCGCCATATGCCAATTATATGCAGACGCCTCCAACAATGCCTACGGCTCCAGCACACGCTGAAATGTATCAAAATGCTTTCCGTACAATGGGTGGTGCAGTTCAAACACCATTTAATCAGTCACAGCAAATGAACAATCCAAGTACTGTTCTCATTTCATCCACATCTAACACCTTGATGTCTACTTCAGTTAAACCGCCATCTCAAATTGGTGCAATTGGCTCGAAATCCGGTCAACCTTATGGTGCTCAACAATACATGGGCGTTTATCCACAACAAGCACCATTACAAAACAACAGTTTTTATTCGAATACAGGTCAACAACAAACAAATCCTGCCTTCTTTGGCACAGCTGCAGCAGGTACAATTCAAAATTATGCTGGTATGTTTGGAAATCATGGTACACCAACACCAACAAATCCACCACAAGCACAATTTGGATCACAATACCCGCAACAATATAGGGGTCCAAATACTGGTAACACAAATCAACAAGGATCTGGTTACATGAAACAAGGAGGACAAGGTCAAAATAATGCCGGACAAACACAACAGGGTCAACAAGGCATGCCAGACTCTGTGAGTGCATCTTCATTTTTTAAATAAAAATAAACAGACACTTTTTAAATCGGAAAATTGAATATTAGCAAAAAAAAAATGATAATTGAAAAAAAAAACAATATAATTAAAAAATTATAAAAAATAACATTTTGCATACACATGAAAGTGAAATGAAAATTTTTTGCTTGAACGCGACTCGCTTAGAAAATAAAATTGTGCTTGCAAAACCAAATTAAAAAAAAATCATTTCTATGATTATCGAAGTAAAAAAATATTATAAAAAAAATGTAAACACAAATTTCTTTTTCTATTTTACATAACAAAAAAAAACATTTGTAGGGTAAATCCCGATTAAAAAAAAAAATAAACGATGGAAAATATAGAAACAAATTAAATTTAAAATTAAAAAAAAGCATCATTGCTATAAAATTTGCGAAGGAAAAAAAATAAATTATTACCAATTTTTACTATACTACATATTAAAATTTCTCTAAATTCCTATAAATTTACAAGAATATTATTAATAAATATTAAAAAGTGTATGAAATTTATAATAAAAAAAACATAAAAATATGTGTATGTAGAAAAAAATACATACATAAAAATTAAAAATTTAATACGAAAAAATTAAAAAAAAAATACAATTATATTGAATATTGTTTGTTGTGTCGGACAAAACATAACTTAAAAAATATATAAAAATCCTTAAATTTCCACACCATTAACATTAAAATTTTAAATGAATCAAAATATTACATTATGAAACAATAATGAAAAAATATTATACACATGGATGTAATTTTACAATAACAAAAATATATGAAAAAAAATAAATGAAAAAGTATCTCTAAAATAAGGCAAAAAAATTAAAAAAAAACATGATTTAAAAAAAATGACAGAAGAATAAAATTTAAATTGATTCAATTTGATGAATGTTTAAAAAAAACGATTATAATGGAAAAAATAATAATAATAATAATAATGAGAGGTTCTAAACCGAACCGTAGTAATGAAGTATCTATTATTAAAAATTAAAATTATACAGAATATAAAATTAATATGAATAAATATGAGGAAAGATGAGACAAAAAAAGTTTGGCATTGTTTTTCTATTCATTACAACAAAAAAAAATCATAAAATATTAAAGAAGACTTCACTGTTCATATTCATTTACATGCTATTTTAATTATTAATAATTTATTATTATTATTTTTTTTTTACTTTTTCATTTATTTTTATTGCAAATTAAATTATTTATGTAGCTTTATAATTTATTAGATTTATAATTTTTTTATAATTTAATTTATTTTATTTTTTTTTATAATAATCTTTAGCAATCACTACAATCTTCGAAAGGAAGTTCAAATAATGGAACTCCGGATGGACATTCTTCGTCACAACAACAAGTCCAACCAGCTCAATCAAGTCCGTCACAACACATGAAAAATTTTACAGCAACAAATGTAAGTTCAAGAGTTTTTTTAAATTTTTATGATATGATTTTTAAAATTTTCATTTAATTTAACTTTTAGTGGGATATGCAAAATCAAATCTTCCAACAACAATTGATAAATGCGACGTTATTCCAACAACAACAGCAACAATATCAACCCCAAAATGTTCCTCCATGTTATCCGTCGCCAATTCAGCGTCCCAATAATAATTATGATCGTATGAATATGCAAATGTCCGGGCAACAATATTATTCGAATAATCGAGGTAATTAACAAAAAAATTAACTTTGAACGTTAAACATAATAAAACGTTAACATTTTGTAATTTAATTAAAGGTCAAACAAGCCAATCAACGACATCTTCAAAAAAGGATGACTCCAAAACTTGAGTCCATCTGAACATGGAAAATGATTCATTTTGAATATAATTATTATTAAAATAAAACTTTGTGTATTCTATTAAAAATTTAAATAATATATTATGAATATCAAAAAAAAATAACAAAATATTAATTATTATTAATCAAAATACAAAAAAAAATACAGTTCCACTTAATTAATATTTATACTTATTATTATAACGATAAGATAATTATTAAAAATTTCTATTATAATTTTTTTTTAATTTAAAAAGGAGTTAAAAAAAGGAAGAAATTTATGATATTCATTCTGTTCAAAACATTATCTAGTAAATATTTTGTACATAAGTACATATTCTTATTTAAATATTATGATTATTATAAAAAAAATACAAAGTATAAATTGTGAAACACAAGAAAAAAATAAAATCTTCAATTAAATTCAAACTAAAAGTGTTTTAAAGTGATCTTTAAAATAGACTATGTTAAATTTAACCCAAATTACATGAAATTTGCTCCATAAACCCTTGTTTAAGGAATTTGGCCATAATTTGAAGTGGATCAACGAGAACCTGCTACCGTATAGCTCTATAGACCACCTATACACAAGTTCAAGTAAGCAACAAATCCTGAAAGCCCAGAATATTTAAAGTTTTTAAGTACTTCCAGAAATCTAAGAAAATTTTTCGCTGCAGTGGTTGCGTGTTGGACTATCAATCTTAAGGCTGGCATTTTGATTCCCGCATTGGCGATGCATTTTTACAATCTCAAATGTCCCTTTTTCCGACTACTCAATTTGAGTTAAAGGCTAGATAAAGGTGGCGACTGTTTGGGATGACAGGATATAAGCTTAGTCCCTGTGATGATAATAACGGGCCCGACTGATGGCTTCAGTGCAGATTTATTAGCCGCTCATCAAGTACTCTTGAAGTATTTCTGAATAGTAGATTTAGGTAAGTAATCACTATAAGGTCTAAAAAGACCAAAAACAAAATTCAAGTTTGGTTTCACTTATCAACTGTAAAAAAATTCAAATAATCCCCACTGTTATGTATAACAGTACGAAATTCATTCATTTAAAATCATACATACAACACACACACGCACACACACAGCACCTAGACACAAAAAGAAGAAAAGAATTCTCCATGAATGATATTCACTTGTCCATATGGAGACATGTATATATTTTTGCGTTACACACCATCCATTCATTCATTCATAATACACAAAACAAAAAAAAAATATACCGACAGTCGAATCATGTGTAAACTTCTCTCATAATCATGCTCCAGTCTGAAATCACACGGCAACCAAAACAGACATACGGATAAATTTTATCGGTAAATTTTTTTTTTCATCTTCTCATCAATATTTATCTAAATTTTTGTGTCACATCAATAAAATTAATGCAAATACAACACAAAAATATGTGAAAATCTAAAAAAATACTTTAATAATTAGTGAATCAGGTGTTCGTGCATTCCAATCTCGATCAAATTTAAGAAGAAAATTGTAACATTCTAAAAAGTGATGTTTTAATATAAAACAACAAAAAAATTAATACAAAAAATTTTACTCAGACAGAAATTTAAAAAAATAATTATACACACATATAATGTATGAAGATAATAATGATCGACTTTAATTAATAATTATTATTATTATTTAAAGTCGCTCTCAGCCTCTGAAACATTTAACTTCATCAGAAAAAAATTGTATCTAAACTGACATGTATGAATGTGTGTTTGTAAATTATATACCAAAAAAGGTATAAAAGTACATTTAAAAAAAAATTAAAAAAATCATTTAATAATAAAAAAAAGATACATACAAAAAAAAATCAAATAAACCTGTATTTGAAAAGGTGCAGTTTTTGGTCGTTTTCTACACATTTTAACTAAACACACAATAGAACATATATATTATGAAATGAAATAAAAAAAAATAAAATAAAAGATTTTCTATGTGTGTTTTTACGTGATTTGTCTTTAATGTGATAGATTTTTAACTAAAAATTGTACCACATACATGAAACTTGTAGTTTTTAGAAAATAAAATCTTGTTTTAATAATGATAACCATATAAGTGTATGTATTTTATTTTACTACATGTTTGATGTTACTTTTATCACACAAACATGAAAAAAAGGTTTCTTTATCAAACATATATCAATATTGATAACATCGATAAAGTTTTTTGTTTTTGCCTTTAATAAAAAAAAAGTGAAAGTTATACTTTTAAACATTCATTTTTTTGTATAATAAATTAAAACAAAGTCTAAATTGAGACAATTAAGGAAGATGTTTTATGTATTCATATCACATATGTATATGTTTAATTAATTATATGAATTTACAAACTTTAGATATTGAAATTAGTAAAAACATACACTTATTTAATTTAAATGGAAAAAAATAACAATTGTAACTGTTTTAGATTTATTTTAATTAAAAATCAATGTACTGTTACTTAAACCATTTAACCATAAAGATGTTTTTTTTTTCAATGTAACGTATAATATACATCTAAATAAACATTTTAATATGTATAAATTCTGCGGCGCTTATTGTCATTCAAATTGAGTCGATGCAGGTCAATCAATTTTATTTTATTTTATTTTAACAATTGATTGAATATTTTGAGTTAAATAACGATCATTAAAATTATGTTACATAGTGAAAGCTTCCTTTTTGCACACTTTTTAATGTTGTATTATAATTATAATAATAGACCAATCTAATCAATTTTTATATATTTGTATACAATTCTATGACATCATAAAAACTTGTCCCAATAATGTTGTTTAGTAATTTGTACTATGATATCATCAAACACGGTATATAACATAATAAATGTTATTTTTATTTTTTTTTCATAGAATTAATGTTTAAATACAAAAATTTGAAGAAAAAACTTGTGAATTGTGAGGTTAAACATTAAAATAAATTGAATTTATATATTTTTACAGAAAAATGAAGAACTTTAATGGATTTTGATATCAAACATTATGTTTCATGTATTGTTAGTAATGAAATAAAATTATTGCTAAGCGACATTTAAACAAGCAATACAAATGACATTTAGAAGACCTTGACACTTTTATAAACATAAAAATTGTATTATAATAATAATAATAATAAAGGATAAAAAACATTAATAATAAACATTACATCAAAAATATTGAATAGTAAAAATGAATCGCAGATACAACAACAAAATTTTGGAAATAGTGTATCCAAGTCGTGTTGAAGGTTGGCTAGATGCTTATGGTATGTATCTAT
Organism: Culicoides sonorensis; assembly: GCA_900002565.1. Taxonomy (NCBI): domain Eukaryota; kingdom Metazoa; phylum Arthropoda; class Insecta; order Diptera; family Ceratopogonidae; genus Culicoides; species Culicoides sonorensis. The sequence goes on from LN483789.1 coordinate 26,027, forward strand.
TTTATTGACTTAATATTTATTATTATTATTATTTTGATTATTATAAATCAATTGTATCTTCTTCTTTTTCACCCACCACCTTTTAAAAACATAAACATATACACACAGTAAAATAAAAATAATAAAAAAATGTTACCATAGTAATGTTTTTTTGATATTATTACATTAAAATAAATAAAAAAAAAAAAACAAAAATATATATAAAAACTTTATAAAGTACCAAGTGGGTACAACAAATAACTTAAAATAATAAAATTCAATAACAAAACAACAAAACAACAACAAAAAAGAGAGTTAATCAATGATATGAGGTCACATAAACTATTAAATTTATAAAAATTTGGTTGACATACCATAAATATTATTATAATAATTCGTTCTGTGTCTATTAAATTTAAAAAGAAGTAATTTATTGTAAAAGTAATTTAAGTTTTTTTTTATTATTATAATTTTTTTGTTTGAAGTTGTAATTTGAAACACGACATTATTTTGTACTGTCTTTGAGACTAAGTGTTGTTCATTAGGAAGGATTATCCAATTAATTTTAATTTAATATTAATTTCAGAATCGAATGCAACCTAAAATTAATGATTTCTGTTTTAAGGGCACGTAAGGATTTGGGTTCTGTCCGAAAATATTCGTCTGTTTCAGAAAATTCTTTGTTTTCAGAATTTGGTCTCAATTTAAAATGGTGAAATGTGAATTTGATACCGTTAAGTTGTACATACAGATCATTCATAGACATATACAATTTGGTTCCTGTACCTGAAGCGTCAAAAACTATGAAAACAAAAATGTTGTGACCCAAAATATTGACAATCTTAAGAGTTTTGAGTAATCTGAAACATGAAGTTCAAGTTTTGTCCTACTGTTAGAGTCGAAGTTCCGTTGAGAGATATCTTCTATTTAAATTACAACACCACTACGCCAAAAAATCTTGAGCAAAACTATAACTTGAGCTTTATGCGAAATGTAATATTTTGCCTTCAATCAAAATTTTGAATTTCATACAAAATTCGTTCAAGAGACCTGATTGAATGTGTCACTACATGTCGTGTAAATTCTTAGATATCCGTATAACGATTTTTTTTATTAAAAAATAAAATCGTTCTTAATCTTAATCGTTAAATTCTTAGAAAAAATCGGCACAAACGTTACCTTTCAAAAAATTTACTACTTGCTATTAATCAGGCTCGAAATGACAGACAAGGTAAACGCAACATCGGCAGCCTTGCTAGAAATTCATTGCATAAATTGAGGGGTTTAGAAACTTTATAACAGTAATTTTTTTAATATTCTTAAGCAAATTTTGATTTAAAATGTCGAATTTCAGGACTTTCAAATATATTTTTAAATGTATCTGAACATCAGCTCGATATAAAAAAAAATAGGTAACCACGAACAGATCCAATTAACTTAACAAGAAAAAAAAATATTACAAAATCTTAATGATAATTTTACTGTTTTATACTTACACTAATATCATATTAATTAATTTTCGTGTAATTTTGGTGCATAGTCGAATTCCGCAAGGTATTCACTTGTACAATTGATTTTTTTTAATAAAAGTTTGATTCAGCTCTGGACTCATGAAATATTTTGAATCATATCCACAAAAATTGATATAAAAACATATGCATGTACTTTAATTTAAAATGTTACAAATATGTAATCAAAACAGTGGTTGAATAGAAAAATTAATTAAAAACAATAAAAAAAAAATTGAGAGTTAAGTTTTGATTTAGACACTCGTGTGTAATTTCCATTAACTTCTGGCAACAAAATTCTGTTTATTATCTCATATTTAAGTACACAGACTAGAGATTATGCAATTTTTATATGATATTACATTAGATATGTGAAAAAAATACACTCCGTCATAATACTGGTTGCTGTTTTTGTTATTATTTTTGTAGTAGCAGCACAACAGTTGTTCCAACAGTTACAAAGCAACGGTTATAATCGCATAATTGACTTTTAGCCAAGACTTATCTTATAATCATTTTTAATATAAAAATCTTTCATTTAATGTACGTTAAAAAAAATCAAAGAGAAAAAAAAATCTATGTTATGTTACAAATAAAACTAGCATCCTGTCTTTTATTATTAATCACACATACAGAAAATATATGTCTCAGTTGTAATAAAATGATGTAAATACACATAAAACACAAAACTATATCAGATCTTTGTTTCTTTATAAGTGTTTATACAATATTAAATTGTTTTTTTTCTCATGTATTTATCTTTAATTTCCATTGAATTGAATTTACTTCTTTATTTGTATACATTTTAATGTTAAAACAAACGTATCTCGTGTGTATAAATAAAAATTTGATCTTCTAACTTCCTTTTTTGAGTGAAATATTTTAAGACAAGAAAAAAAACAACAAAGATGAGAGATGAGTTTGTAAAATAATAATAATAATATTAAAACAAAAAGTAAGAACAAGATACAAATAACATTAACTTGTTTAATAATTCAGCAAAGGTATAAACACCATTTTTACTTAGATGGAGTGTATCATGTCAAACAATTTCCTTATAATGAAGTAAATATAATATCTGGTCTCATTCTCCGTTTTTGGATAAAAAAATAATAATAAAAATAAAATGATGTCTTGTATTGTAATTTAAGAGAGGAAGTAAAAGTTATAAAGAATCGTAAAATAGAAAACATTCACTAATATTGCTCGCGGTGACAGGTGGTTAATGTAGTAGAAATTTATAATAAATGAATTTTAAAGTTTGTGTCAGCAGTGCACACACGTCTTAAATAGATTTTTTTTCGGAGTGCATATAGAATTCATTCACTTATAAATAATGTGTTGAAAACGTTTATTTCCTATTTATACACCTATTATTATGTTAAGTGACAGAAGGGATCCCATTTAAAAGGTGACATTAAATTTTTTTTTTATTTGTTTAAAAATTATGTTTTTCTTTAAAATGGAAAGAATGTTGATGTGCTTAATGAATCAAATAACTGTTGATCTGTGTAGGCTTTTTTTTATATGTTTATCGGAATTTGGTGGATTTTGATAAGCTATTGTTTTGACTCTCCTGTGATTTATAATCCATTTAATCACAGAAAATGCACAATTACAGACAGTTTGTCTACCGCGTCTCCCTGAAATTGTCATCCATTACTTTAGAATAGTACATCAATGCGAGGTCTAGATTTTTGTGATGACATGTCGAGCTCATTAGAGTATGCTATTCCTCATTTTTAATGGCATCGAGCTCCAGAACCTTTAAATGTCACTCTGTTCACTCCAACACTTCAGGTGCTTGACACTTCGTTATTCTATCACACCATAGCTCTAGAATGATTCATTGTTTTATTTTTGTCAGAACGATACTAATGAAATAGGCTCTACGTTAAATTTTTTCATTGCATTGCATAGAAATGCACTTTTCTAAATCGTCTAGTGTTAAGAATTCCACTTAAAATTAAATTCAATTTAATCAAAAATATCATGGTATAGTCTTAAACAATCATAAAATATAACAGTATTTTATCAATATCAAAAAAAAAATAACATTAAAAATAACAATTTTTTTTTGAATATTTTTGTTGCCTCATATTACATGATTTTTTTTATTGATTCTCTATTTATGTTACTGATACAAATATATATCTAAAAAAATATTCTACTATTATTGAAACAAATCATAATTTAATTTTACAAAAAACCAAAAAAATTTTTTAAATATACTATGAATGAATGATTAAACAGAGGTTTTTAACCGAAATATTATTTTGCCGCAAAAAAAAAAAATCACAAATAATAAAATTTTAAATTGATTTCTATTGACTGACTGATTGTGAAAAAAAACGAGGCATTTTAACAGATTTATTAATTAATTAATATTTGAGAAAATTATAAAAATTGATTTAATTGAAAATTGAAATATATTTTTTTTTCATTTCCGATCATTTGCGTTTTATTTGCTATTGGCACAGAAAAAAATCGATTGATGTGTGTGTTCTTTATGAGTTGTGTTAAATGACTCGCGTTAATTTGATTATAATTATTAATTTTTTTTCCTGTCTGATTAGAAATTTTATTTGAAAAATCAATTCATCATTATTTTTTGTTTGTTTGTTGGTCTCCATCAATCGATAAAAGATGTTTTGAATGCCATTTTATCTTTGAACAAAAGTTATTGAGATGGAAAAATTATGACGCATATGAAATATTAAACATTATTTTCGTTCGATATCATTTTTTTTAGTTTTTTTTGAAAAGTGTAAGCTTTCAAATTTTTCTATTGATGTGAGTGGTCGATATTTTTCAAACGATTTACTGTTTAAGTTATAAATTGATGTTAATATTATAAATTTTACACTATAAGCTATTATTTTTTTTTGTTTAAGTTTTTTTGATGATTTTTTTAATTTTTTTTGTATTTTTAATTTTTTTTCTTTTTCTTTCAAAATTTTTTATCAAATTTTGTATTTTTTTTTTGATTTTAATATTTTTAACATTTTTTTTTTTAATTTTATTTCAAATTATCATCAGTTTATATCATTAATGGTGTTAAAAATGATTATATTGAGACGAATAATAATAAATTTAAGTGCTTGGATTACATGCACTATTAAATTTGTTCGGGGTGACTCTTTGCTTTTCACGACTCGTTTTTTTTCTTATGATATTAAATAAATAAATAAACTCATGCCCAAAGATTAGTCTGATTGTTATAAACAAATGATTGCAATAAAAATAAAGTACGTATTCTCTTATTACTGTGCAAAGATCATTTGGTCACCCCTGTTTGTTTTCAGTTCATCACAAATATTAGCACTTTTTTTTCTTGTTTTCTTGATGATGAGATTTTTTTTTCAATGATGTTGTTTTCTTGTATTGTAGTTGTTGATGTTTTTTTTCGTCTTGATGATATAATTTACGCAAAACAAACATAAATATAATAAGATACGATTACGATGGTTGAAGAAAAAAAACATGGGCTGAGTTAGCAAAACACTTTAATGATTGTCTTTAAGCTCAATTGCTTCCTTCTTTTGACTCTGACTGATATTAGTACGATTATTTGATGTCTGAGGTGAAGTTATGATAATTGGAATGTTGGGCATTTCTGTTGATTGGTGAAGTTGTTGGTAAAATGGTGTAAATAATGGTGTACTAAATACCGAATCGAGACGATTATTTTGACTCAACAACTTCCACGATGAATGAAATGTAACTTTAATTCTTTCAAAAACTTCGGGATCGTACACAGATCGAGCTGTATTTGTGAGATCAAATGGCTCCTCAATACACAATACTTTCCATTGATGCATGTCATTTTTCGGACTTCGGGCAGATCGACAATGGTCAATTAGTAGACAAGACGCAGTACGAACAGAAATTGCATAACGTGAATAACTAGAATTAAATTAAAATAAATAATTTTGACTCTCATGTCCAGTAAAAATAGAATCTCACTCAAACTTGCTGTAATATGCTAAAAAATTAATAAATAACTCGCCCAGCGTTTCTGTATTTTGAGATTTTTCCAGTTCAAATGTCTCATTCATATTAATTTGTGTAAAATCTCGATTTGCCGAAAATGTGTCTGGAAATAATTTTTGAAGACATGGCAAAACTGCTGGAGCAGTACCACACTGAAGGAAATGGATTACCATTAGTACGAGTGAATAACTTGATAAAGTTGAATTCCTTGCATCATTTATGTTGTTAAATTGTGCCCAAAGTTTAACAATCAACACCAATGGCCTTAAACGCCAATCCACTATTAAGAAAAAATTAATCAAAAAATTTGAATTTGCAAATATCATCGATAAAAATTTCCTTACATTCAGCATAACAATGTAACAGATGTGTGTTTCGAATTCCAACTGAATTATTGTAATTTAAATCCACTTCAATTTTGTGTTCTATATCATGGAATCTCAATATTGGGACACGAGCTTGAATTAAATGAAATTCTTCAAAAACTGTAAAAAAAATATTTATAAATTTAATTCCCCAAATAATAATTCATTTTAAATTCATACCAGGAAAATTCCTTAGAAAGCTCTGAATATTTGATAGTATAAAGACGGCATTCGCTCTCAAGTCGACACAACTTGGACTTTCCTTTGAAACCAAACACATATCAACATCAGACGAGTCGGTTCCAAATCCAGCAATTGTAGAGCCCACCATGTAAAGGCCATATTGCGGAAATTGACTCTTGATATTCAAATAGAGAAATTTCCACAAATTTATCTTTTTAGTGTACATGGCTTCACTTTGTTGATTGGCCATGAATTTTTCCCAAATATCTTTTGACAATGAATCCCATTTAGAGTTATTGAGCAGATCTTTTGGTGCATCCTTAACAAAGGGAAGTGATGATTTATATGAAAAACTTTCCGGAGTAACATTGGACAATGGTGTTATTATTGAAGGTGTGACTGATGCTGGAGAAGGCACTTGAACTTTGTTGTTATTATTATTATTATTGTTGCTTGTGGCGGAGTTGAATTTGTGAACGTGATTCATGACGTGTTTTGTACGACTTTGTAAGACATTCTGTTGAAATGGAATATATGGGTTCGGACACATCATATAATTGTTATTTGGTTCTGCAGGCGGTACAGATGAGTTTAAAATAGCAGTACTATTGATAATGGAAGAATCAGCACTCACAAGCTCTTTCCCAGATGATCTAAGAAAAAAATATTTAATTAAATTTCATGTTATCAAATTAAAAATAAAACTCACTTTTGTTTCTTTTGATACTGTTTTTGATTCATATTACAATCCAGACTGTTGTTTTTACCATTATTAACACTTTCGTATGGAAAATCTTGGGAAAACATTTGTACGACTTGAGGTAAACTGTTTGAAATTAAATTATTATTCATGTTTCCAGCCAAAGTCGAAACCCAATTATTGATAGCCAGTTGTTGGTTACCATAAAATCCTTGTTGATGTTGATAAAATGTATTCGATCTCGTATTATTGTGATTATTATTATTTAAATTACTACAACTGCTACTATTCTCACTATAATTCGTTGACCGACTGGAATTTTGTGCATATTCTGATGATGCTCGATACTCATTGAAATGTGACATTTCTGGAGCCGATCTAGATTCATACACAATTGGATACTTCTTGTACGATTTCTTTTTGTTGTAATTTTTCCATTCCCTATGCTTGATCTTTGCCGAAGAAATACAAGATTTTGATGAATCAGAGTCATATTCCAATTCACTAGAAATATTATCTGGTGAAGAATTGACTGATGCTCGTGAGCTTCTGTCATTAAGTGAACTTTTTGACAAAGATCTCCTTAGACAAGAAGATTGACTGTGTATTGAAGATGGTGATGGAGATGAAGTTCTCTTCACATCTTGATTTATTTCTACTCGGACCAGAGGACTTGAAGCAGCATCTGGACGAGGAGAACTACTGGGACTTCGGTAACTTCGATTACTGGAATAACTGTTACTTGATCTCCAGGTTTTGTGCTGATGACCTTCGTACGAACTATTAAAATATGAATAATTTTGATTGTGATTGGAATAAGAATTCCAGTTGTATTGCTGATTCCAATTATTATTATCGAAATAGTGTTGTGAGGAATAACGATGATGATTTTTCTGCTGATTGTCACTAAACCATTGTGAGTCGTTTGAAGACAACATTGGATACTGAGCAAAGCTAGACAAATCATAGTTGTTATTGCCATTTATACGCGACGATGATTCTGTCGTAGAAGGAGACAAATTCATGTTTCTGTAAGAAGGTGGAGTCAAAAGTCTATTTGGACTTGACCTTTGATTTCCTACCTGCATTTGCATTCCCAACGAATATAAATGATTTCGATCATATTGATAATGATAAGAATTTGCATTACCATTATTGTTATTATGCTTTGAAGTACGATAATCTTTGTTTTCATACATTTTAGTTTCAACATTTTTCACATTTTGAGGTTTAGATGTTGCTGCTGGACTTCGCTGTATATTGATATTGTTTGCCTTTTGTTTACGTCGAATGAAATTTTTCTCCTTTTTATTCTTATGATTTTGATTTTCGACATACTGTAGCTGTTTCCCAACATTTTGATCATTTTTTCCATCCTTTTTACTGCCGGATATTGAATTAAAATTCTTTGATTTATTGTTATTTAAGAATTCACTTCTCTCATTTTCTTTGTCCTTTTCCCTTTGCAGTACATTATTGTTGCTGTTCAAATTGACTAACGCCATCATGACTTTTAAATTTTTTACTTTTGATTTGGGACAAAATTCTTCTCTCTTTTTATGAACTATTAATCAACAATTATATTTAAGACATTCCCGTTCTTCTTATTCAAGTTAATACAGCAATCAAAAAAAGCCTCTTCCTCAATTTTGTTTCATAAATTCTTCAGTTTTCATGACATGAACTTATTGGATTCGTGTAAATTATACCGTATTGGTTGTTAATGACGGTCAACTTGGCTATAAAATCTTTTTTATGTTGTATATAAAAATTTATTTTGCTAAAAATATTCACACTCTCATCCTCGTAGTGTCTTATCAATTTCACGTTCAAGACAAAAGTTCAAACGAAACCTATGAAGAAAAAAAAATAACAAAAGATGTGTTGAAGAGAAAATGACGCTTTTATGTTTTATTTATTTTACGATCAATTTTCCTATTTTATTGATGAATTTTCATTTGAAAACAAAAAAGGGTTACTTTTGATTCATTTCTGGATATTTTTTTGGTGAAAACTTACCCAATTCAGGTACAAAAAGCCTTTAAAATATAGCAATGAAGCTTATTTATCGCATTCACTTCCACGACAAAAACTCCTTGAATTTCAAAATGTCGGCAGTCACTTGATCGACATCTCGATCGGAATATCCCATTAGGATGACCATTTTCATCAAAATTGATTGAGATCCTTGTTTTCATTAAAAAATACCGTTAAAAACTACATTTTTGCGAATTCTAGAAAAACAATGATTCAAATTGAGCATTGATTAAATGTAAAAAGGACAAAATTTAATTTAAATTTGAAAAAGTTGAAAGTTTACCGAAGACTGAAATAAAATTTTCCTATAATTTTCTCTGTATTCGAATAAAAACCTCAAAAACCGTAAAAGTTCGACAAAATATTAACTTTTGAATATAAAATTTGATTTTACAGAGTAAATTAATTTTGGTTATTCATAAATTACATGGAAAAAGCTGTAAATTAAACGTTTGTTAAGGTTGATTTCTTCTCATTTTAGCAAATCATCAAAGAAATAGACCATGCAAAAACTAAGAAGGAGACAATTACCCTTTTAATTTAATGGACCACTTATGTAAACCATTTTCTCCCCTTGTTGTCCTTTTTTCTGGTTTTCCATATAGATTGGATGCAATTTATACCGGCACATTTTAGATTTTATTTATGATCAACCACTAAGCTTTCCCTTTTTTCTCCTCCTGCTGTTTGATGCTTTATATTTATAGTGATACAAAAAAAAATGTATTTTCTTGCCTCTTTTGCTAACTTTAATGTATTAAAAAGTTTTGTGAAATATATTACCACTTTCCACAACGGAGAGACACAAAAAAAAATGTACATAACTCCAAACGGTAATGTGGCTGATTTTGTAAAATGTATCTAGACTTTAGAAAATTGTCTTTTTTGTTCTCATTGGTTCACCACTACTATTTTATATAAAATTTATTATGCAACATAGAACATAAAAGTTGCAAAACGATGTATCTTCATGTCTTTTTTTTGTTTTTTATTTTAAAGAAATAGAGTCTCAGCACAAGAAATTGTAAATATTTTATTTTTATGCTAAAATTTTCATTTCTGAAATGGATTTAGTAACATCATCACAAATTCACACACATAAAAAAAAATAAGAGTGCTCCCATCTACATATCTTTTGCCCTTTTATTTTCTGGAATGTATAAATTTTTATCCCCACAAAAATCATGTAGATAAATGTTAAATATGTGTCTAAATCTTTCTCGACCGTAAAAAAAAATCTCATCAACTGTAATTTGCATTTACAAGCAAAACTCTCGACACTTTACATCAAAGTATTACTTTTACTTTTGCAATTAAAATAGAAGAGGCAGAGATATTACTCTCTTTATTATCATCATCATCATCGTTATTAGCATTATTTTAATTTTTATTATAAACATCATGAAAAATATGGTCGCTTTTAAAAAACTTCAGTAATAAAAGCAATTACTTACAATGCTAATTTACATTTGTATTATTCGTACAATGACGAGATGCAAAGAGGTGTGAACAAATAAAACATTTATCCTAATCAGAATATGTTATATGTTGCCTACGTTGTGTCTTTTTTTATAAAATTTAATATAAAAAAAAACAATCAACTTTAAAAGTTTTGTCTCAAACTTGATCCCATGGGAGCTATGAATGAAAAGTAAAAAAAAAAATTAAATTAATAAAAAAAATATGAGAAAAAAAGAGTGATACTATGGGAATATTCAGATACGACATAATTAAAAAAGAACTTTTTTCTTTCATGTATCAGTTATAATAAGGTGTGTACATGAACGTAACTCTAGCTTTCGCGATGCCCAAGTAATGAAGTCATATCAATTTCATTTCAATTTTAATTTGAATCACTGAAGACTTTCTTCATACTCTTCATTCATTGATTAATATTTTTTTTTCAATTTCAAGTAGAATCGATAGATATGATGAGAATCTCTGTCAATGTCTTGTCTCGATATAAGTCACGGTTGCATGATTTTTGTGATGATTAAAAATGAAAAAAAAAATCAAGTACAAATATTCAAATTTCAAGCATTCCATGATATCTCGTTGATTCGGTTGGTCAGGTACGATTCAAACAGGTATTTTCTATGGTAAAATATGAGAAGTGTGTAAAATATATCTTAAAATATATAATGAAAACCGGTAAAAACGTTCTACTATTAAATGTACAAAAAAGAAAAAAAAAGAGTTCAAAGCAATTCCATTAATAATAATAATAATAATAATATTTACATGAGGCGCTTTACTATTAACTAACGTTAAGTAAATGGCTTATTAGCAAAGTCCAAATGATTAAATTTCACTTGACATTTCATTTGACGTTTATTTTTTATAGAAACATACGAAAACTTCATAATTTTGTTCTATGGACTTAGCCCGTTAAAATTCATTTTAGTCTGAATTTACAATTTTTATGATTTTTTTCCGATTACGATCCATCATGATTTACTGTCTCAAAAATGTTTACGTAAATTGAAACCCTAATTTTTGAACAGGGTCAAAAAAATCGGAAAAAACTTCACAGCGGTTTTCTATGAACTTTGTTTTTGTACAACTTCTGCCCATTTTTTGATTTAGTATTCTTGCACAACAGGGTTAGATACCAGATTTTTCAACTTCATCTATTTTGATTTAAAAGTTTTGCTAATCCACATTTAATGATGACACTAACTAACACTACTTCATGAATTTTCAGTCAAATTCAGTCATGTAGAACTGAAATAGTTAAATCATTATTTAACTCGTGTGAAGGGCAGATTCACACCCTTTTTTTGTCACATCACAAATCTTTTTCACAACTCAGACATTTATTTCCGATTTATCATCGACACAAAAAAAACGTAAATCAAAAAGCACCTTGAATAAATGATGATATAGTAAACTCATATTTGAATTTGACATACATTTAAGCCACTATTTCACATTGTAAATATATTCAAGTTTCCAGATTTGATAGGAAATAAAAGATATTTTATTTAATATTATTTTTTCATTTTCATAAATAAATAAAAATATTATTACTCATGCAAACAATAAAAAAAAAGAATAAAAAATGAAGAAAAATTATGTCTCTGAAAAAGAATTTGATATGGAATTGAATGAATGATGACATAAAAATGATAAATTATTTGTGTAGATAAAGTTTTATTATTTTCTTTCTTTTTTTTTGTAACTGCTTCTTATTCTTTAATTTAAATTTTTTTTACAATTTTTTACACACAAAAAAGGTGAAAAAAATATTCATTTTATTTTTATTATTATTATTATAAATAATAAAAAAAAAATTATTATAAGAACGAAAATTTTATAATAATGACAAAAATTGCTTGAATTTACACATTTTGAGTTCCTCTTTTAAGTTTAACATTCATCGTGTAAAGTCATTGTCAAAAATCATCATGATGATGATGAGTTAAAATTTTTCGCTTTAAAAATGTCATGTTAACTCAATCTAAATATCAAGACACAATACAATAAAGGAATATTAATCAGCATCAAACATTCCAAAAATTTATTACATGGATAAATATCAATTGTTTTTTGTTTCTGTTGTTTCTGTTATAAAATTAAAGTTTAAATCTACACACAAACTTTTAATGTACATTGTTGGAGTGTAAACAAAAAAAAATTACGTAGTCTTTTTCTTATAACTTTTATTATGTATTATTACTATAACGGACTTGCGTGTGGAGCAATATAAATTTTATAACAAGTTGTGTATCAATTATAAGCTCAGTTACATATTACCTTAGTAAAATATTCTCATCATATTTTGTGTATAAAATGTGTGCTAAATCTGAATCTTTGTATTTATCTGTATGTTGCACACACAAAATGGGAGACAATGAATGGTCTCTTATTAAATGTATTTTGCAGGTCTCATAAATATACTTATTAAAGAAGTATGAATTTTGTTAAGTGTATAATACCTTGAATAATCATAAAAGAGACCGTATCATAATATTATATTAAAATGGAATTAAAATTATCATTTAAATTTGTTATGTCCCTTTTTTGTGATATTATTAATTTTCATATAAATACAAATAAATGACGTGATTGTGAGGGTGAGATGAGTATTCAAATTTATTATCTTTTGAGTATTTAAATAGGTCACATTCAAAGGATTTTTTAAATGACTTTCTCTGGTCACTTGAAACTATGAAAACTGAGCTATATTTGAAAAAAAATAAGGTAAAAATTCCCCGTAACCCATTGCAGTATTAGATGCAGACTACTCGCAACCGTCGTTAGAACAATAAACAGCTATGAAGCAAAAAAGGTCCTCGGCGAGCCAACGCCCGAGATATTGGTAGCCGAAGCCAAACTCCCCAGAAACACAAGAACGGCATTGGCTCAGATAAGGTCAGGATACTCAAAACTGACTAATAGCTATTTAAGCCGCATTGATACATTTGTCTCATCCTACCAGTCTGACGACCAAAGACCTCTGGTCAAACCCCATCAAGATGGCAGAGTTCTTGGGATTAAAAATGGAACTTTAGAAGACACTGACAATGCCGCTACAACAACAACATCATGCAGACTACACGAGTGACCACAATTCTCATTATTTTTCAAAATCGGCTTTAGTCAGTTAGAACCAAACAAAGGTCGCCGTTAGTAGGCTTAACCTGACTCAAACGTACAGTGATGGGTCAAAGTCACTTGCTCACTTTGTAGAAGCCATTCCATTAATTTCACATAAAACTTGACACTTAATTTGCTTTCGATACACATTCAAAAGCCCCAATAGTAAACATAATGTCAAAATTTATCTATTTCATTGAATCAAAACTCCGACAATAATGAGTCATCCTTTGAATGATGATTCAAATAATATCCTACTGTCTCATTTTATTCAATGAAATCAAGATAAAAACCAAAAATTAATCTTCCTTTATATAAATTTACAATGTATATTGATTAAATTATTCATTCAATGCAATGTGATTGTTATTAATTTAAATCGAAAATACCAAAAAAAATTTAAATGTAAAACTTAAATTTATGAATTTCTTCCTTATATCATAATGTTTAATATTATGATGATTTTAAAAGCATGTATAATAAAATATATCATGGCATTATACGACAAAATACGATTTTATGATTATGAGAAGAATTTTCCATTTCCATTATTATTTTACGACTAGTCGACTAGAAGAGACGAAAAAAAGGAAATTCTATAAACATTTCATTCATAATTCGTTTCATGAAATTCCAGTCATAAAAACGCTTAAAGAAAATTTAAGAGAGTCTGTCTTTTACTCCCGATTTAACAATAAAAATAACTGTCTTTTACTATTATTATTATTATTTTACAGATTTTCGTATAAAGTGAAGATGAAATTTTGTTGTGGAAAGAAAAATTTTTAAAAGACGACTTTTCTTCTCTTATTCTTGCATACAATGCAGCCACTTGAACATATTTAATAATAATATTGAGATGAAAAATTTTCTTCTTCTTCTTCTATGACGATGAGGGAGCACTTTACAAAACTGTTTTCAAAAAGTATTATGTACTCTAAAATCGTACTTTATGTATATTTTATTTTATATTTTTCATACACACACAATGTACATGAAAAATATTCATTTAGCTAAAAGGGAGAAAAATTTAAGAGAAAATAACATCATAGAAGTGCTATTACAGTAAAAATTGTACTTATTTTGTATGATGTTCGTCGTACGTGTTTTGTGTCAAAAATCTAAACATATCCCATCAATTAGTAAAATATACACGTAAATACTCTCTTGGTAACTATGCAACAAAGTATAATTGTATAATTTTAGGCACCGGGCTACTACTGTAATGGGTCATTAAATGAAACGGTTAAGCTCTGTAACTAATTGATATGACTATGAAATAAGAGATTGAATCGAATTAAAATCAATTCATTACCAGAAATTCTGGTTAACATTTATTTCTTTGTAAATCTCTCACTTCATGCTTTTTAGCCGACAAAAAAAATATGTGTAATAAAACGATGAATGAGGCCTCACGTATCTCATTATAAATGTTCCATTCAAAGAGGGCATATGTGCGTGACAGTACAAAAATCATATGATATACAATGTAAAGACGAAAAAAAATATAAAAATCTGAAGTAGAAAATGAAGAAGACGAGAAACAAAATCTTTATTTATATTGCTAATATTAAGCTAATGTTTAATCAAATATAAGTACATTTTAGGAAGAGAATTGTAGAGATTTCCCAATAGAGAAACATCATATTACAGTCCTTTCTTTTTATAATGCACAATCCTTAGATACAGATAAATAATTTTTGATCACATTAAAAATGCAGGTAATGTTTCCCAGGTCTGTCTATGTTTTCACTTGAATATCAAAAGTATGGTGTAAATAACACGCGCGTACAAGAGCCCCGTATCGTTTTCCTCTTTTTAAATATAAACACAAATATTTGCAAATCTTTTTAGTTCATGCGGTGTTATTGTTCATAAATAGCTAGTGTCTCTATACAAAATGATATAAATAATGATTTTAATAACGAAAAAATTTCGTGTGTGTGTGTGTGTGTGTTCAAAAAAAAAGTAAACATAAGTTTTGGGTCATAACATGTTTTTCTACTTCATCGGAGAGACATATCGCTTAAATTTACTTTTTTTTTCAATTTTGGTTAATGTTCATAGAAAAAACAAGTAATTTATATTAAAAAACATTTATTTCCAACCACAAAGAGACATAATTTCTCCATATTTTAAGTACTCGTGCTTTTACTATACACCAGATAAAATAATAAAATATACAAGAAAAAAAATTAAAGTGAACAAACAAAAGCAATTGCCAACAAACACAGTGACGACAACATAAAAACGTATTCGTTTTGATTTATGTCCGTATTTAATGAAATTGTCGCAGTTTCTTTTCTCTTTACTTTTACTCTATTCATTCATTGAATTTATTCTTCTATTTTTATTTTATGCTGTGTGTTCTAAATCTTTTAAATCCTTACACATATTCTATTATTACTAGCAGCAATTGTTTATATTTCCGTAAATTTTCTAAGAATTTTATCACTAGATTTAAAGTAATCGGGATTTTCTATGAGTTCTATGGATATTTAAGAGTGTTTCAAATAGAACGCCTCTAGGCGTTACATTTGTTTTTAAACTACAAGTGTATTTAATTGTTTTCTCACCATTATGTAAGTTTTTTGTGAGAAAAACAATAAAGTAAAGTAAAATGCTGAATCAGAATATCATCGTCCCATTAAGTTAAGATGGTATAATCATCCAGTGTTGTCTCAATTGTGTTTTGAAGGAAAATAAGGCAGAAGAATGGGAGAATTTTATAAAGGAATAAGAAAGTTTGTCGTTTTTAAGGTTTTTTGATGATAAATTTATTTACTTTTAAGACTGGATTATAAAAAAATGAATAAGAAGGAGGATAAGGATTTTAAATGATTTCGTGTTTCAATTTTTTAGTGGATTTCGTAAGAAAAAATGCACTATTACAGACTGTTTGTCCGCCGTCACTGATCGCTATCCATCACTCTGACACATATTTAGCTCCATAACTCCAGAACGATCTATCGGAGCGAGTTCGGGGTTTTTCAGTACAATAGAGAAGCTCATGAGGATAATTGAGATTGGGCTCCAGACCCTCATAAGCCTAAAAAACCGTTAAAAACGGTTAAAAATTTGAAAATTTTGGTAATTTGTTTTGTTGGATGGAGAAGTTTACTAAAATCTCTGAGATTCAGCTTAAGGATAGGGCTGAGGAATTGGACAAAGGCTCCAGAGCATGAAAATGGTCAAAAGCCCAAAATATCCGATTTTTTTTTAATTTTATGGATGACGGTTATTTTTAAAATGGCGATTTTTTCAAAATGGCGGTTACCGTAATCCATTCAACTCACCAAGTTCGTTGTTGAATTTTACAATCTTGAGCATACCAATCTTAGTTGCAGCCTCCCTTCCTGGCATTTGCCAAATATTCGCACAGTATATGACTAGCCGCTTTAACCTCTTCTAAGCAGAGTCTAAAATCCTTGATGCCCTTCTCCTAATATTAAATAAGTGCCCCTTCCTACTGGAATTGTTCCAATTTTTCCATTCGTGACACTTATATGATGAAGGTTTTTCAAAGCGCCTTCAATATCAATATTCACATAGAAAAAGTCATAACCGAACACCCATTAAAGCACCCAATTTCAATCAATTTCATCAACATTCATTCAATTTTCTATCAGAAAGCACACAATTAGTGCCATATAACAATAAAATAAAATACTAATTGTACTTATCTTCTATCAACTAATTAAAAAATTATTATTATAACAATAATCATAAAATATAATTTTCGAAGAAATTATTAATTAACTTCAACAAGGCAGAACTTTAAACATTTAAAATAATTATTTTTCAGTCTTGTTCGTATATCGTAAGACGTAAGTTATAATTCATTTAAAATTTCGTTGATATCAACAATTATAAAATAAAATTAATGTGAGAAGGAAGACCGTTCTTTTAGGCGCGATTAATTAACTTAATAACAACCACAACCTTCCTAATTGAATTTTAACCTAAAAATTAAATGGAAAAATGAAATGAAATGAAAATTAAGACAATATGACGTAGACGACGTCTCTCAGTTGTTTTGTCATAACATGTTGATTCTCAAAATCAATGTAGGGAAAATCTGTGTTCCGGTTCCTCTTTTAACAGAATACACAATTACAATACACATAGAAACATAGAAATAGAGATGAATTGTTAAATGAAGAGATTCATTTTTATTTTTTTGAAAAACTGTTATAAAATAACGGTCTACGCATGCTTAGCTAAGGCATAAACCTAGATTATTTTGAAATTGAATGCAATGAAAAAGACGTTACATTTTAAAATGAAAATGATATTTCATGATGTAGACTAATAAAAAATTTGTTTTTAATTTATTTTCAGATGTGGAATCGGATAAGAAAAAAGTGCCAAATGAAAAACCTTGGCAGCCATTGTATTGTGTATTGCAGCAGGATGAACAAACATTCACTGCATATTGTAGTGAAGAATTATCTGTAAGTATTTTGTTTGAATTTCAATTTTTTTTAATCGAAATCTGATAGTTAAATTGATTGAGAAATGTTTCCCTTCTTGAATTAATGTATTAAATTAAAATCTTACTAACAATTTACTAACATCCTCTTTTTTAATCCCTTATGCTATATATTGAATATAAAAATTAACCATAATAAAGATCTTTCCTGTCACACCTGATAAGGAAATAAAGGTAATTCTTAGTAGTAGTAAATAGTTATCATACATTACATGATTAAAAAAAAAATACAACACATATCACCCACACACTCAAGACACAGACAAAACTAAAAACAATTTACATTTCCTAAACCTCTTTTAATTCTCATTCTCTCATATTTTTTCTTGTCTTGCAAATAGCTTGCTGATATGCTTTTTGCTGATTTGCCTCGCATTCGTTTGGACAAAGTCAATCGGACAAAAGTGCTTCAATTCTGGGAAGCACCACCAACGTTACAGGAGGAACCCGAAGATGGAACTGGAGAAAATGGTGATGTAACGACAATGTCTGAAAATCTCCAGTTGAACATGACTCTTCAAAATATGCAAGGTAAGAGTGGTCTAATAGCATCTCCATTTAATTTTTTTTGTGTTTATGACTGTTTCCAGTTTCCATATATGTGAAATTATTTATTATAATAAATGCTTCCCACTCATGGAACTACAGTCAATTCTTAGACATGTGATGCTTGTGTGTTATATTAGTATTATTTTGCGCTATAACAATAACAATAATAATGTAAACTGTGTACAATTAAATGACCTTCTAGACACCTACTGTTTGTGTATATATCTTTTAATTGTTGTATAATAATATTAAAGTGGCTGAAAAATTTATTTCGTTTAAGAAATTTTAGAATTTTACCATATTTTTTTTTAAGTTCACATCCAAATCAATGTAAATTAGTCATTGATTATTTCATCAAACCATATTCTGAGTTTCATTAATTGTGTTCACTCATAGGAACAAATTTAATAGATTTAAATGACGTACATGAAATATAATGATTTATTTATCATTAATGGAGACTGAAATTCAATAAAAGGATGAATTTAATGAGTAGTTTATTGTGATATTGTGTCTAATGAGGTCGGTGTGATTAAATTTTCCAAGTCCGAGGGGTTCAAATTCTTTTTTGCTTGAATCTTAATGACCTGCTGACATCAAGGTGGTACCTTGACATTTAAGACGTTCAATTGAACTAGACGGTGTTGGATTTTGCTCAAAAGTCACATCATCTTCTGCTCTTGCTCAAAATTCGGAAGGTGGTAAGGCCATTTGATCCAGCATTTCTATAAAAACAATAATTTTCCATGAGTTATCATTAGAATGAGTTAACTTGAATTTAAAAAAATCATAAAAGTAATGAAAATGATCCAAAATATTGATCTAACCTGAATTCAATGAAGCCTCACCTTGAAGCTCTTCAAAAATGCTTTTATTAAAAAAAATTCAATAATTAACTGCATTCAATCTGTATTCAAGTAAAACTGTTTTTTTTGAAAGGTCATTTTATAAATGTCAAACTTTTAAAAGGAATGTCGTTTTTTTCAAATTGAACAGAAGACTTCATTTCAAAGAAAAAAAATAATATGGCCTAAATAGCTAAATTTTCAAAACATAGCTACTCTACTTTTCCATTAAAATTTGCAATATTTTTTTAATTCACGAAAAATTTCATATTTTTAACAATTTTCCTTGAAACAGGAATTACACAAAAAAATATCACAGTAATTATGTCAAACATTACCTTAATTACCTTAATCCTATAACAGAGTTTTCCGGTCTTTCAAGTGATTAAGTTTCTATGTCATAAATTTACGGCAATTATTTTACTCAGATAACCAAATTTGTGTTAAAACAAAACAAAATACCAATTCAAATCGATTAGTCGATGATATAATAATTCAGTGTTTTTATAATAATAATATTAAATGTGAATAATACACAAAAAATTATTATTCTTCCAAAATTTTGTTTGATTTTAAATGTTAAAAAAAAATATGAGTCATTGATACATATACGGTTAGAGAGATCTTTATTGGCATAAAATCCAGTAGAAAAGTATTCATTCATAATATGAAAATCCACCGACAATATTGTTATTAGTATATGTGTTTGTACATTATATCGCTACTGAATAAAAATAGCATTCATGTAGTCTCTCTCATCAACATCATAAAGTATATTTCTCTTTTTTTTTAGTTTGAAGGTGTCGGTCGACTTGAATGGTTGTGTCGCGATTTTTCTAAATGTTTATCTGTCTCTTTTGTATTAAAAAAAAAAATTAAATAATAATAATCTGTTAAAGTGTCTATAAAATTGACTTGTACTTTACTTGTATATGAGACATGAGCACATAAATTACACTTGTGTAGTAAAAATAATAATAATAAATAAAAGAAGAATCATTTGTCGTTCTTTGAATAAAAATAAATAATAGTAAATAAATATACTAATTCGTTCTTGAAAAGTAAAATGAAAAAAAAAATATATTAATTGAATGAAATGATACTTGATTGACAATTTGTTTAAGACAAGTGCGTGATATTCTTTTCTGTGTATAAATTTATTCAGTGCAATATTGATGTTTATATTAAAAAGTATTAATAATAAAAAAAATTAAACTATACAGATAAGAAAAAGAATAAGGGAAAAAATGAATACTAAACAAATGTGAACCAAATTTTTATAAAAAGTAACATCCCACAATTAAAAATTAAAGAAAAAAAATTAACGATGTTAAATTCAAATTCAAAATTATGAATAAAAAAAAACACAAGCAGATATGATTAATATTAATTAGAATTATAATAATCCAAACAACATTCCTTGAAATAGAGTTATTGAGTCATATGTTCCTGTATATGTGATTTTCTGACAGAATTTACATTCGTGAATGAAATATTCAACTCAGTTGAAATGTAAATTTGAGTGATAAAGTGTTTAAAAAAAATTGAAAAATTTTTCTCGAGCATCATTCGATATCCAAAAAAAATGAGATGTTTTAGCCATTAGGCGATTAAAAAAAGTGCATTTCGATGGGATTTCATTGACTTATTTATCAATTTGCTTTGACTTACCTCAATTTTCTTGTTCCTTTTTAGCGGTTTTTTACCATTTCCAGACCCTGAATCAAAATCCTAAGTCCAATTTTGATTTGAACAAAAGCTTATGAGCTGAAAACCCGACTTTGACTCGATGGAACATTCCGGATATGTGTGGTAGAGTGACGATCTGCTCTGTAAGTTGAAAACGTCCCGCAAAGAACCCCGCGTAATATTCATAGACTAAAAGAGTGTCCATAATGTTCGAAATTTTTATCCAAATTCTCAGGAAATGCATTAAAAATTGGATTTATCAAACACCTTGTAAGCCTCAATCAAAGATCTTCGATTGCCGACCAAATCAATTTGTACTGCGTGGCGTTTTCAACTGTAATAGTGAATTTTTTCTCGCAAAATCCACTAAAAAATGTAATATGGTCAGATTGACCGTTCAATGGGATTTCCTTAATTTTGTATCTTAAATACCATAATCATGGATCTTACTTAGATTGATGGCCGTACAATACAGACCAAAACCGGAAGCCCCTTGCTTGGCTTTAAATACATATTGTGATCCATTGAGACACCTAATACGTAATACATTGAGTCAAAAACTGTCAAACAAAAAATATCTCTGAATAAAAATTATGGCTTTTTAAAGATCGACGGTACACAAAAGATCAAAATTAACAGAAGGTCCAAATTTATCATAAAAGTTCTATGAAAAAATGACATTTTTTTTAGTAAAAAATATACATTCAAATACGCCTTGTATTGTTATTATGCACGAATATAAAATACTCCAGTTAGTTACTTCAACTTGTTATAAACAATATAATGGAAGTTCACATGATAACTCAATTGTTATATTTTTGTGCTATATACCAGACAACTTGTATATATGTGATAAAAAATGATGACATTGCTTGGTTTTTTATTATAATTTTATATTCAAAAACTTTAAACAGACAATTCTCATTGTATACTTTAATAAAACACATACACAAACATTTCAATTGAGGAAAATGCGAGTCAAATTATGAATGAGGAAAAAAATGCATTTTTAAATATAAAATCATTCATATATAAAAAGAAACTTATGTGCGAGGGAAAAACATAACTGAACTATATTAATAATAATAAAAATAAATAACGTAACAATATAAAATTAATATTGTTTCTTTGAAGTTATGCTAAAATTTTCGCACACATATCTTACACACACATTCACACACACATACACACAAACTCAATATTGGTATTGTGATATTAAAAAAAAATATAGTTTTAGACGATTATCTATTATTACGTTATATTTATTTATTTATTTTATTTACACATTCATTGTTCTATCATGTCAAGTCAAGTCGCTTTTCATTTTTATTTAAACTGTTCATGCAAATATTTACTAATGAATGCACACCCTGATATGCCATACAGTTAGGTGTTGAATTTTATGATAAAAATAGAACATAAAAGGTGCTACAAAAATTGTGTCATCCGTAAACAACATTTCGCTATCTCTCTTTTCATTATTATTATTTATTATTATTCTTTTTTTCATTTTAATTTTTTTTATAGAAATCATCAAAGCAAAACTGTCACATTTCACATCAAATTAAGAAAGTGACTTTCCACCCAAAATAAAAATTACTTCAAAATTTAATATGAAAATATAACGGAATGCAATAATTTTATGTAACACCATTTAAAAAATAAAAATAAGAAAAAAAAAGTGTGAAATATAAGTCAAATGAAATATAATCTATTCATTATTAAGTTGTGTGTATGAAACAAATACTGGACACAAAATAATCTCATGAAAAAAAAACAAATAATTATTATGAAACTTTCATAAACAAATTAAAACGTTTTATTTTCATTATTATTATATGTTTTTTTTTCAATTTCACTTAAAAGTGGACCAAAATATCATTTTTGTGTGTTAATAGTGATATTGTTTCAATGTTTCATCATTTTTAACCCTTTGATTGATGTAGGGGAAATTTTACGATTAAATCCGTTAATATCAGATAAGGCTGATGATAGAAATGTGTTAATGATGGGTCTCGTTTTTCTCCTCTCAGAGATACTCTCGCCTTCTTTCTTACTACGAATTACCCGAACTTCGTTATTTTTGAATCAAATTTACTGAAATTAACCCATTAACCGCCTGTCCTAGAAACATTGGTGTGACGCATTCACGGAAGTGGCGTTTTGCGGCCAATTGTGGAACTAATAAATACGAATTTAAATGCCGGGATGCCGAATTTTTTTAGTTCACATTTCACACTACTGGTGTATTGTGGTTTGTGTCACACCAATGCTAGAAATATTGAGTCTAGAGCAAAACTTTCTTCTAGGATTTGTTCTTTGCGCAACAGTGATCACTTTTCGTTTCGATACAGTTTCATACAAAATTTTTACAGGAGAGCCATTTGAAAGTTTCGTATAATACCACAGAAATACGTACGAAATTCTTCTACGAAGAGGAATAAATTACATGACTTTCCACCTTATTTCTGCTAATAATTTTCTTATAATAATCGGAAAAATCAAAATAACTGGCCCGATATCTTTGAAACATGCCTAATTATTTATATTGAAAATTTTGAGAACTTCTTGGAGAAATCTGGCTCCAAAGTTACTGGTCGAAAAATCAACCAGCGGCGGTTAATGGGTTTGATCCGTTTTGCTCTTAGAAATGTCAGAGATGACGTTGGATCTGATTCAAATTGGCCAAATTACTTCAAAGTCAATTTTAAGAATTAATTTTTTCTTAACGTAACTTAATGTCAATAAGCTCATGAATTGGACTCAGATCGGCCATTTTTTGGCAAACATTGATCTGAAAGTAGAAAAAGTTACAGTTTCAATGAAAAACTTAAAAGTAACTCAATTTTTTTTTATTTGAAAATTCCACCACGTGACAAAGGGTTACATTTTGAATAGAAAATATTTAAAATAATTAAATGATCTACAAATTCTCATCATCATCATCATCATAAAAATAAATGTCTCTTTTGTCATTACATTGTGTTTGATAACCTTATTATTAATGTGAAATTTTCATATTTTTTCTTGTTAAAGAGTGACAATGACGATAATTATCTGGCGTTTCTTTATCCCACTTAAATTGCATTGAATTTTCTTCTCATTTATTATCACAAGTCAGGGAAGATAACAATTTTAACAATATTTATAGAAATGAGTCAAGACGAGAAATTACAAGAATAAGAAATGAAGCAAGATATTAAGTATTTTATTTTGAAGAGAGAGAAAAGAATGTGTTGAATTACTTCATTTAATGATCATAATAAACGAAAGGAAGAACAGAACGGAAATGCAATTATTTTACATCCACAAGTTATTACAAAATTACATTCATTTGATTTCATTTCATTTCAAAAAAGAGATTTCATTCTAGTCAAGTTCTGACAACCAGATCTACAAGCTAATACGTGATTTTTTAGTTAAATAGCGAATAAATGAAAAAAAAAACTTGAATGACAAAGCCACAAATGCACCTTGTACTAAAAATAAATTCAAATCAATGTAAAATCAAAGTGTAATTACTGTTCTGACTTAGTTTTTTAAACATTTAAATTAATATATTTTTTTTTCTAATTAAAATTAAAAGATCAAGTATTGCACAATATTAAATTATAATAAAAAAATGAGAGAAAAACTGACATAAATTAAATATCTTATGATAAACAAGAAAAAAAATCGAAAGCATAAAAAATTGAATTAAAAGTGCAATTAAAAACAATGCAGTGCATAACTGTTCCGTCGTCAGCATCAAATATTGATAATTTATCTGAAAATCGAATAATTGAACGAGATAAAGATCATAAGCGTGTTTCACGTGGATTACCGTCATGCTTAAAAGGAGAACGAGATGATGTTGAATGTAAGATTATATTAAATTTGAATTGAATTTTTATTAGATTTTAATGTTTTTCTTTAATTTGAATTTGTATTCCCGTCATGAAATGATCAAATATCCATTTCAACGGTGCTTAATCGGTTCAATCTTGCCATAGGTAGATTGACGTCTTCTGATGTCTCTCTGGCTTTAGACTTCAGGGATTTTTTTCAAACTGAAGCACATTCACACTGGTGAACACGGTTTCTCACTGGTACCCCACTGGTTTTGGGTTGAGAGTACAAGATTTGGTCTCATTTGCAACTTTTCCTCATTGAGCCTCATGCAATATGCAACCTTGGTCACTTTCGAGTCTTCCGTTGCATTGCCTCCATATTTTTCTATCTGTCATTCAACCGATTTATTTTCAAATTCACTTTTTTTTAAATGATGAGTCAGTTTTTTTAGTCCAAGTCAAATTCGAAAATGATTTTTAGCAATCTTCTATTTTTTTTCCATTAAAAAACTGAAATTTCATGTTCACAGATGCAAAAATAAAAAAATTACACTTTCTAAATAACATAAAAATTATAAAATTATTTTATCATGCTCCGTTTCTGATGATGAGTTATTAAATTGATATAAAATTTATTCGAAATCCACATTTAAATTAACTCAAAATATAAAATTTCAATGTAATAAAAATAAAAATAATGCTTGTCTGTTAATTCAGTATTATAATTATCATTATTTTTTTATTTTAATGTTTATTGGAAATGCAATTTTTTTTTAATCATTATTCAAATATAAAATCAAATCAAATGTTGTTTAGTCTAAGCAAATACATTTTCGAGAGATTGTGTATTTAGCAGTAATGAAAGCGCAACGGTCGATTCCAATTAATTCACTTGATTATTCACTTAAATCATGGACTTGGTATCACTGAACTGTGTAGAACGATTTCCATTCAAAACATTAAATGGATAAATTCTATGATATAATGACAAACAGATGCAGAATCTTCCATGTTATGTTTTTCATTTATAATTAAAACTTTTTTTTTTTGTTCATGTGTGTTTCTGAGAACTTAAAACGCGATTATTTGATGAAATTAAATTAAATTAATGATAGCAATCAAGTCAATTGAATCATTTTTAATTTTCAACGAATTCCTTGGAATCTTATTACTTTGAAAATGATTTTATTTGACCATCTGATTGAATAATTAACAATTATTGTAATAATACTAAAATTTTCGTATTTTTCTTTTTAATTTCATTTTAGGTGAGTTTAAATCACAAACACTGCCTCGAATATATATTGATGATACAAGTCACGAAGGTAATTTAATAATTTTTAATTAAACAAAATTGGACTTGATTAAAATTCAATCGTTGTATTTAAATATTTAAATTAAAATGAGTCAACCAGGCCATTTTTTTGCTTTGTTCTTTTTAATATCAGACTACGTATAAGTCTACGTATGTAAGTAAAACAATATTTTAGAACCATACACAGAATTGCTCTCTTTTTGTTGTTGTTGTTAGTGCTATTATTTGTGTGACATGACAACTCAGTTTCCGTTTTTCCAATTATATGCGATTTGGTTTGATGATTTTATTATAAGCATTTATAAGTACCATTTATAGGTCTAGTTGTTTGGATATGTGTTGACTGTTGAATGTGTGATCGCAAATGTAAAAAAAACAGGATTTATGGTTAATTTCACTTATTACTTACATGGAAATAATTATATGTGTGATATATCAATTGATTTGTTCTCAATGACTTATTTTTTCTTTTTTTTTTGAATGAAGAAAGGAAGAATGTCGAATCGTGACATTTAAATATAAAAATATTTGAATGAGGTGTGGACTGTCCATCAAATGTATATATAAAAACATTTAATTGAAATTGAAATGTAAAAATAATCATTAAGATCGGAAAAAGTAGAATGACATAATGGTATTTATAATAAATATCAGGTCAACAACACTTCATAACAAATCAATTGAATTGTTTTTTCTCCAGTTATTATAAAAAAAATTTTTTTTTATTACCGAACAATTATTTTTAGCTAACATTTATAGGTAGAGTAAAATCAATAATAAATGATACAATTTTTTTTAAAAATATTTTCTGACCTATTTAGATTGAAACACATGGAGAAATGTATCAAATTAATTTTTTTTTTGATGGATATTCATTGAGAATTCTGAGAATTAAACAATGATATCATGGCTGGGATCCACACTGTAAATCATAATGAGTACTTTTGGACCAAAATTAAAAAAAATTAGAAATTTTTAACTCACCTTATATGAGTTCAATCCGATTCGTCTAGATAATGGCGATTTTTGCACATACCATTTGTC
Organism: Culicoides sonorensis; assembly: GCA_900002565.1. Classification (NCBI taxonomy): domain Eukaryota; kingdom Metazoa; phylum Arthropoda; class Insecta; order Diptera; family Ceratopogonidae; genus Culicoides; species Culicoides sonorensis. The sequence continues at coordinate 53,155 of LN483789.1, forward strand.
TGTAGAGCAAAAGTCCTTGTGATTTGTCAAATAATTCGTTCAACTGATCTCAGTGGAGGTCTGACAAGATTTCCTGCTCTAACACACTTATAATAAAATTGAAGGTCTTACTAAGGTCTAACGGTCCCTGACACGTTAAGGTTTGAATTGATAAAGCAAAAAATTGTACCTTCAGTGTCATGAGGACTGAATTTCGACTGTATATCAATAGTGTACTGTGCGATTCTTATTTTTCCTCATATAAAGACTGTCGAATTGAATCATTAGACTTTTTCCATGAAAACAGTCCAGAAGTCCTGGTCTTGACCAAATACTGAGTCTTCGTTCACTTTTCTCGTAACAAAAAAAACTTACAGAGTTCAAGACAAAAAAAAATTAATTTCAAACAATATTTTTTATATGATTTCAATTTCATTTAAACAAAATTTTATTACGGCATACACCATATGATATTAAAAAACACATTTAATCCATCATATTTAATCTTTTTTTTTGTTCTTTTCATTAAATATAAAGTGAGTGTCTTTTGAATAATTTATGTTCTTATAACGTAATTCGAGAAAATGTGTTCTATTTCTAAACTTCTAACACCATTCTTAATTACTTTAATTTTTTATTTCACTGTATCATGTTTATTTGATGCCATAAAAATTTTCTATATTAAATGCATCATGCAACACACACACACATGGCTTTGACTTAACCTACACCAAGTGAAATAAAAAAGGGAGCTCCTGTTCAAATTTCTAACATCAAAAAGGCGAACGTGATCATCATTCACTCTAAAAATAGTTTCCCCATTTTCATTTTAAATATATTTTGTATATTCTTAACGAAACTGTAATCCATTGTTCTAATAATAATAATTAAAATAAAATATACTACCACGTTTCATGTTCATTTACAAAAAAATTTAGATTCTAAAACAAATTTGTGACAATAATTTGAAAAATTTTGTTAAAATTTGTATTATTTTTAATGAAACTTTTTCATCGGCACCACAAGACCTCGTTCAAAGTCAAATTCAATTTATTTACGTCAATAACTGAAATAAAGAAAAAATTCACAAGTGATATATTAACTTTTATTATCAAACACAATCATCATTCAAGATGAAATGTTTATTTAAAGATTTTATTACAGGCGTTAAAATGTCTAATTAAATTAAAATATTTATTTTAACGATAACGAAAAAGAACTAACACAACCTCTGTCATATTGTGCCAGACATTTGAATATTATTATGTCATATTACACTGTTTATATTTGGATTGAAAATTTAATTTGAATCGAATTTGAGCTATACCGGTCTCGTGAATGGAGAAGAAGAAGATTATTTAACTGAATTTTGTTTCCATACTTACCATGAATGGAAACTAAAACAAAATTAAAGTTGAATAAATGAATGAATAAAAATTGATTGCATACATTCAGGGTCATACTAAAAACACAATTACATTTGAGTGAAATTTCATTTTAATTTAACATTACAAAATTATCTTTAAAATTGGCATTTGATGATTTTCATCTCTCAACAGAAATGTCTGTAAATATTTTATTAAGATTTTGCCGGCATTCACCACGATTTAAGATAAGAAAACATTCATTGCAACTGCAATTAAAATGCATACACATCCGTACTTTGAATGTAATGTGATTTTATCTTATAATAAATAGTTAACTACAATAACAAGAAAAGGGGACCTCAAAGGTTCACTGAACTTGAATTTGCTTTAAATGGTCAAATTTTATGATCCCTAATTTTTTTTCTATGTATATTTAAATTACTTTCTAATAAATTATCACCTTAATTACTTTACCCTAATTATAACAAAAAATAAAATTCATCATCCGAAACCTTAATTAGATTAATTTAATCTAAATAAATGTTTCATCATTATTTTTTTTAAACTTGTATGTTATTTTTTAAACAAATCTTCTTTTTTTTCAACTGCGAACCAGTAATTTAGACACAACGATACCAAAATCTAGTTTCAGTTACATTCTTTTTGTGCCAATACAAACAAATGTGTGCATAAATTTTAATAACAAATTCTTCACAACATGAATATACAAAAAAAAATGAAATATCATTCTAAACTGAATTAATATGTGTAAGAAAATAATAATAACACTAATAAATATTATCAAGGGCTCTTTCAAATATTATAAACCATTACGAATTTTACACCTTTCTTCTTCACACAAATATACTTCTGATCACTTAACACACATAGTCGCTTTGTTGTTGACACACCTTTTGCCCAGGTAACAGTCCAGAGCGTTATATTACATATGAATTGGCCCTAAGACAATTTTTGTAAACGTATTTAAAGTAAAATAAAAATAATAACAACTAAACATTGTAAATGTGTGTATACATATATTAAAGTTCTTTTTTTCAATGTAGCACGATTTTAATGTAGTTGTGATCTGTACATGCGATAATGACTTAGTATGGGTATATGGAGGCAATACAAATCAATTTTGTTTTGTTATAGGGTGAATCTGAATCCGTTGAAAATTATATAATCTGAGGATCTGATTTTCGAGAGATAATAGAATTTGGTCTGTTAAAGAAGCATTCAAGTTATATACAAGAATTACGTCTAGGAAATTTCGTGATTCTTTTTTAAAAAGCTGGAAGGCTGGCTAACTAGGCATTTTATGTAACAGGACAATGTCATAAAATTTTGTGATACTATTGGAATTGTAAAATTACTGCTAAAAATAAGTTATAATACCCCTTGAAAAATATTTTGATATAAAAATTCTTCTTAGTGGTAACCGCACTCTAGTTGGGTAGTTTTTGAGATTTTTGACGTTAGACATGAAAATTTGTATTTTTATTATCATTAAATGCAGTTTAAAATTAACTTTAAGCCTGTGAAAAACTTTGTTCTTCAATGTAAAATGACCTTTTTATGTAATTTTGATGATATTCCAATATCGTGATAGATTCTTTCAGAAAAGCTTAATTTAAGAGTTCATTAACACCTAAAAAAAAAGCCTACAAAGATTGTTGAAAATGTTCATATGACCATGATGATTACAAGACGACATTACCCATAATTTTTGCAGTTACTAAGATCGAGCTTGACACCTATAACATCAAATGCAATAAGTTGGCCAAAAATGAGTATTCCTTACTTTGCTGAATATACAACCAATTACTTAGTTAAAGGCTGTGAAGGATCTTTTTTCAATTTACTCTATCTTGCCCCACCTGTTGCCAGTTTTGCCCTCTTAACTTCCTCAGATCTGAATGGACGTTGTCGCCCCACCTTGCTTTAGGTCGCCGAACACCTCGACGGCTGTCTGGATCATTTCGAAAGGGGGTTACTTGAACTCGGTTAGTGTTCATTCGTGCTAAATGCCCGGTCCATCTTAATCTTTTTACCTTTACTTTACGGTTGCTACAATGTTTGGTTCCCCATATTTACGTTCCAGTTTGTAGTTTTATCCCTTACCCTTATGACATTTACATGAACTTAAATAAGCTTAACCGTTGAATTGCTAGCTCTCAACATTTCAATTATGCTGATATGACTAGAATCCTTCAGAGATCTTGACCACTGATTTTTAATTGTTTCGGTTCCTGACTGATGTTTTTTCAAACAACTTTTTCTTTTTCTACAATGTAAGTCATCCTAATGATCTCGTCTCATATTTATAAGATATATTACAATACTAACACATCAATAAAATACGTATACACACAAACACAGTAAAAAAACATACACACAATTATCCGTATTATGAATGAAATACAAACCGTTTTAGTTGAGTAAAAGAATACATCGCGATCGGTCTGTATATGAAATGAAAGACCATTTATTTTAATAATAATATAAATAAATTAATAATTAAAAAAATACTTAAACGTCACAACAAAACGAAATGAAACAAATTGAAAACATTAAATTTGTGTAAAATTACTTCAAATCAATCAATAATCAGTAATTTAATTCGTTACACAAAAATATCAATCATATTTTAATTAAAAGAAAATATATTAAAGAAATTTTTAAAGTGTAGCAAAAATAATTTTAGACGTTATAAATTGAGTGTATATAAAATGTTACAACGATAATAATCATTGTATATAATAGGATTTTATTTTATTTTATTTAAAATCTTGTGCTTTTAAATCATATACAAACATATAATTAGTCAACGTTACACTTAAAAAAAAATTAGATTTGCCATATATTATGTGTTATATAAATTAAATCCATAAAAAATTAAAGTAAATTGATTGTACAAAATATATCAAATAAGAAATAAAATGAAAAAGAATCAGTGTAACGTTCAATGAAGATAATCTTTTAATACTCACTTAACGATATATGTTTCTATATTAAATGTAATGTGTAATGGTAATAATAATAAGACAAAAATACCAAAACAACACACAGTGATCGTCGTCAGTGCCAGTGAATACTTGCATATCCGGTTTATTTATATTCCAGTCTTTATATATATTTATTTTTAAAAATTAATACTTAAATGGTCTAACACATGCCTCTATATACATATGGACACACACATATGTGTCTACATGATTTAAATATGCGTATAAATGGTGTTTATATTCTGAATCTGAAAAAAAAACATAAAAAAATACAAAACAAAATGTTATTTTTACGTTGTCTCCACTTTTTTTACATATAAAGTTTTTGTTTCAAGTTAGTGCTAACAATATGTTGCATTTCTCTGTAATTTTTCCATACATTTTTTTGTGTGTTCTTTACAAGCTTGGATAAACAAAATGTTTAAACAAATATAACGTAAAATAGAATAAATTGATTCTTATTAAAACTTGGAATGCATGACATATGTGATCCATGTATTCTTATTAAAATGAAATTATTATAAAGAAAATTTTTTTATTTGTAGTTTTTGATCAAATTTACAACGATTTAAGATTTTATTTTCATATATGTGCGGTTGCATAACAATAATAATGAAAATAAACATTGAAATAACGTGATTTTAACGTAATTATGGTCAGTTTTGAAATCATTTCTTTGTAAAGTAATTCTCACTGTACAATAGAATGATTTTCATAATCTTAATTTATTTATATGAATATGAAAGGGTTTCATAATAATAAATAATAATAATCATGATAAGTAAAATTTCTACTGCGTTCTATTTTTTACTTGAAATGTTTTTCTTCTAATAAGCTTATAAAACAATTATTACTCACTTGGACAAATATCAAGGTGAATTATAATTTAATCACCCTAATTCATCTTTCTTTTATGTATTTGAAAATGAAAAAAAAAATTGTTCGTTTTGTAATGAAAGATGAATATTTTCCAAGTGACTTCACACAAAGTTTTTGTCAACTGTTATTTCATTTAAATAAAAAAATAAATGGGCATTTTGGGGATAGTTTGAGGTACCTGGAAATGGACGAATCTGACAAGAGATCATTCTTTTGGAAATGAATTAATGCAAGTTTATTGTAATTTTAAGAAATGTTGATTGCTTTCATGCTTTTGAAAATGATCCCTTTAAAACTTTTGATCTTAATTTTTGGAATTTTCAAACTAATTTAGAAAAATTGATAGGGTTTCTTTTAAACCAGGCTGAAAACTTTCTTTGTACTCCGATTACTATCAGAATTTTGAGGAGTAAGGTCCCGTCCTATGCGAATAAGTGCGTTTATGGTACTTAGCCTTCATCCTTCAGGTTATTTTTAGGGAATTTTAAATTCGAAAAGGTGGAGTGCCTTTAATTTTCTGTATGAAACATACTCAGATGACAGTGTTATGTAGAATTGAAGTCTGGAGTCTTGGGAGCCCAATTTTAAAGCTAATAATGCTTGACAAATCTTAATTGGGTCTTCCATCTAACAAAAAAAAATCGACTTCAATCCGATGGAGTTATGAACCAGAAAATGGGACGAAGAGAGAGATTGACGGAGTTATGGCTGAAAAACCGCCCTTTATAGTGCATTTTTTACGAAGTTCACTAAAAATTAATGGCTAAAAATTAACTTATTAATCTAAAAATCAAAATGCGCTTATGTGCTACTTTTAAAACTTTAATTTTCAATTTTGTTTGTCAAATTTTCACGATTAAATAATTTCATGAAATTTGATATACCTCGTTAAAGGTTTAAAATTCTTGCAAGATGAGATTTTTTATCGGTCTTACTTTACATTATAAAAAAAAAGATGAATGTAATTGAAAATAATATTAAAAAAAGACAGGTAGCTAATAGTTTTATGAAGGACCCCCACAACGATCATTCACATTCGTTTTTATTAAATTGAGAAAATAAAAATATTATTAGCCTCTTATCCCTTTTTAACCACGATACCAAAAAAAACATTGAAATAAAAAATGCGGTCTTTTTTATTTTATTCAAAATTTGATACAAAACTTTTTTTATTTTTATATTTAATTCAAAAAATATGTAACACATAAAAGGTGCGCATATTTTAATCGAATCTTCTTATAACGAGGGCAGGTGTTTAATTTCAAAAAATTTAAAATTTAAGCGTGCCTCAGTTTGTTCCACATTTTTTTGTCTGATCATATTTTGATGATAATTTTTTTTTAACATGTTTCATTTCTCTAAGCTAAACATGAATTTTTTGGTATATAATTAAAATGAGAACCACAAAAAAATGCAGTTGAATCGATTGTCTGCACCTTTGCTGCATAATGATCAAATGCATGCACACACACACACTGCAAACTAATCGATACAAATAAAAAATTAAAATTATTATAAAACTTCAACAAAGACAAGAATTTATAAAATAAAATTCAGCATTTATTATATTCAGATAACAACAAACATCACACAAACAAATTTATTCTCTTTCTTTTTTTCTCTCGAGAGACGAATAAAATATTTGTAATAACAATAATAATAATAAAAAAAGGTCCAGTTCAATGTCAATCATGTAATCGTGTGTATTTGTAAAATATATTAAATGAAATTTTTGATACATATCATACTATGAACATGAATCAATCCTAAAATTTATTTGATATTAAAAAAAAACTCTTATAATTTTGTTTACCTCTTTCTTGTATCACAAAAAAAAATTAATCATGATTCATTGCTCACTTCTTATAATTATTATTATTATTATTTTTTTTCATATTACGTTAGACATAGTAAACGTAAAATTATACAGGAATAACATTGAAATGAATCACATGCTTGCATCTCTGATCCCTTAGAGTAATAATGGTGACCTAAGAGAAATAAATAAGAAAAAAAAAACATTTTTCATGTGATTATGATCATTATTAAATGAGTCTCTCACCTAATAATATCATGCTATGGTTTAAATGTGTCATTTTACATTAAATTTTGTATTTTAAATGTACAACTAAAATAAATAAATGTGTTTAGAGGATCGGTTTTAAGATGTGATACAAAGTAGATGATCATGAAATACAAATCGTACTGTCTTGTTTTTTTTCTTTGTAACATAGATTGTGTAAAATAAATTTTGTTTTGATTTTTTATGACATTGATAATGTCTAAATATCACTGGTAGTTTATGTGAAATGAAATATTTATTTGAAAAAAAAATATCTCAGAGGCATTTTTTGTTTGAATTTTTACAGTTTTTTTTATGTGGAAGTGATTCATCATTCATTCTTAAGAAGGACTTCCGTTTTTTTTTAATAATATAAATTGTATATTTAACGTATATAGAAGCGGGTGTGCTTACAACTATTGTATTTTTTATTCATAACAAAAGAACTTATTACCTACTTCTTATTGCCTGTATACATATTTTGAACAATGCACATCGGCTTTTGTTTTCTATAATGAAAGAAAAAAGACAAAAAAAATACGTTACGATGCTCATTTTGTATTTAAACATTATTCATTAAATTTTTTGGAAAAAATACTCTTTTTCACATAAATTCAATATAATTGAAAAGAAAATTAGTAGTATAAATTCCAATACCTTACTTTAACACACGCCACAATGCACACAGGAGTATTAAATTTAACAAAAATAATAATCATAAGAAAGAAAAACCACATATTAGCAAAATAAAAAAATACAAATTGAAAGCAGTCATTTAAAAGAGAAAAAAAAAACTTAAACATGATTATTATTTTTGAATGAATATCGAATAATAGCATAAAAAATATTTTGTGTTTTAAAATGTTTATCTTATAAGACGTATTATTTCAATCGTCATGAGTTAAAGTTCGAATGTATTGTAAATGAATGCCCACTTAAAAGATGTATAATTGAGCCTATAGGGCTTTCTTTTATTATTATTATTATTTTATCCATGTGTATGGGTTTTACAATTACAATTATAACTTTTGAATAGATTTTTATGTTAAAAGACTTCTTTTGAAATGAGAAGAAAAAATTTTTTGCAGTTTTTTTTTTGTTAAGAAGAAAGTGTCATACGATGATTTTTTTATGGATCAGAAAATGGACACTTAATGAAGTGGTGAAATGTGGTCATTTGATTTGGACTGATTCCGTCATAATCGATTTACTTCCGAGATTTAGTCATATAAGATCAGATATACTGAGTGACCCCTTAGAAGGACACTTCGACCTGAAAACGGGTTCATTGAATCCTTGTACTCATCACATTTGAGAAAGTTGATCCCCATTTTAGTAGAATGAGCAATAGACGACTCTGAATATTGATCAAATCCGCTTCAACTCAGAAAAGTGTCCACGTCTTCTCAAAATTCGGATTTTCTGAAACACCTTAAAAATATTAATGATCACGTTCTGGTCTTGTCAGCAGTCTTCTGTTCAAATAGAAGATGTGGAATTGCTCAAAGCAATATTTGCACATAGAATTTGTTGAATCCATGTGATGCATGTATCTCGGCCTCAATATTGGGTTCTTATAAACTAAATTCATTTAGAAGCCTGTTTTTTGAATTAGCCTATTCAAGATGATTTTGAATCTGATAACAATTGATTACCCATAATTTTTTTTTTAAAGATGACCTATCACTGTCTCTACTTAAAATAGTGGTATCATTTACAACTTTAACATACTACTATCAATATAAGCATGTGTTTGACTGTCAAGAGACGTATTATGTTTTTTTTAAAGATTTGAAATATAATAGAGATGATGGAATATAAATAAATTATAAATGAATTAAAGAATTTCATATAAATATATACAATAACACAACAATAATATTAATAGGAGTGATCTTGAAAAGAAAAGACAAGACATGAGTGTGTTAAAAAATATTTATTATATATCTTGAATATTTTCAGCTTTATATACATATCACAATCAACTACATAAGTGATTTTTTTTTTAATATTAATAATAAATAAAGAGTTATGTGAAACTGGTTTTATTATATTGAGCAACGGTTTAATATTAATATATGTGAATAGTAGGACATTCCTTGCTAAAAAAAAATTAATGAAAACTTTTAAATAAAACAAGAAATTAACATATAAAAATGTTACAAACAAATGATAGTAACAAAAATAGTTCATCAAGTGCCGTTAATTTAAACAAAAATGATGATGATGACTCAACACGACGTCGATCTACCTTTTATGTGCCATTGCAAATAACTTCTGATACAAATAATGTAAATTTAAGTAGGAATAATGAAAATAATGCAAAAAAATCACTTGATCGTTCATTTAATCCCGACCTCAGTAATGGAAGTTTAGATTGGAGTTTAAATAGTTCACTTAATAGTACGGGTGATTTGCTTGTGTCAAGTGAAAAGGATAATAAACACAAACGTTATGGCATTGTTTTAAATGGCAGTATCAATATTGATGATAGTATTGAAATACCACAACCATCGAATAATGTTTCAACAGATTCACAACGAACACATACATCGACCCCCATAAGTCTTATGAAGGCACGTAGTAGAATAAATATTCTAAGTTTACCTGATAAGGCGCTACAAATATCACCGGCAAAAGAAAAATCAAAAACGTTGCCACAAAATCTAAATTCACCACATAACACATCGAATACCTTTCCACCGAAAAGTTCCTTTTTGTTGAAATCTACACCGAAAATATTGAATCACATCAATTATTCGTCGTCCGAAAATTTTTATGGATCACCAGCATCACCACGATCATCATTAAGTCCCAAAAAATCGTTGAGTTTTGTAAGGAGAACACATTCAACTAAACTTTCACGAAGTAATTCACTACTTAAAAGTTTCTCATCACAGCGGTACAGTGAACAGAATCGATTTAACCACATTGATATCATTCCATTACCAAGAGAATGCCTAGAACAATGTTTCGATTCTGGTAATTTTGAGGAGTCTGTTAAACAGATGTTTTTTGTTGAACAAAAAAAACCTAAAGAAGATGAAGCGAAAGAAAACAAACATACAAATATAAGTAATCCCAAATATGACAACAACTATGATGATGATAGTGACCCGCATTCTGGTAATAATTTTATTTTAAAACAAAATTTCTAAGATTAATATCTTTTTTGACAGTAAAACTTATAAAATTATATATATTATTTGCTTTAATTAAGCGAAACTCACTCATATCATATGAAAAACATCAAAAAGAATAATAAATTAAAATTTTGTTGTGTGTTTTCGAAAACAACAAAAACAAAGACACAATATCAACTTGAAAATGAATGTATTTGTGTGTCATTTCCTCAAATAATAAAATAATGTATATAATTTAATAATGAAGAGAATGAATGAAGTCTATGTGTGTTTCTTTTACTTATGTGTGTGGCCTATTCAAAAGTTTTATCATGATCCAATTCAGTTTAGTCATGAAACAGTTTCTGTTCGATTAAGTCAATTACTTCCTAATGTTCTGCTTTTTTCGTAGTACAATGAACTATAATTGAACATATATTTTGAAATTTAAAATAAACACAGATAAGATATTTTGTTGACACAAGATAATGTCGAATTTAACCGTTCAAGGTTTGATTTTGATTGCATTTTAGGAAAATATTAGAGTAAATTTCTATTCTAATTGTTGATTTTTTTTCTCTTTTCATTTCAGACACATCATATGAAAAAGCATGTAGACGAGGATCTGCCCCAAACACACCTATGCTAGGACAGAAGCCTGAATCTAATTCAATATTTTCTAATTTATTTTCAAAACGGTATGTTTTATCTTTGATTCATGTTATATCATGAAATTTCAATGTCACATTTAATTTCAGATCAAATCCATTGAAACGAACAAAATCCGTTACAAAATTAGAGAGATCAAAACGAGGATCTGGAGGTCTAAGGGGATCTCGTTCGCATGAGAGTTTGCTTTCAAGTCATGCTGTTATGTCAACAATTGATTTATCATGTACAAATGCAATTGGGGTTGCACCAGTCCATTCATCAGTATTAGGGAGACGACATTGCTTCCAAGTCAGAGGCGATCCTAGAGGTGAAAGGTATTACAGTTGTGGGTCAAGGCAGGAGCGGGATTTATGGATCTATAGGTATGGACTTCAACTATTTCAGGGTTAAAAAATAAGTTGATATATTTTTTTTCATTTTAATTTAGTTTACGAAAATCAATTTCACCAAATCTTGAACACACAAGGAGAACAGACAATTCACTGAAAATGTGGATTTATGAAGCCAAAGCTCTTCCTCCGAAGAAAAAGTACTTTTGTGAAATAAATCTGGACAAAACATTGTATGGACGAACGTCAACGAAACTAAGAACAGAACTTTTATTCTGGGGTGAATACTTTGACTTTCCAGATGTGCCAGAAATTAACGTCATCACAGTGAATGTTTATCGAGAAGGGGATAAGAAAAAGAAACGTGACAAGCATTCACTTGTTGGTTCCGTCAAAATTCCAATTCATGAAGTGACTTCAAGGACGTTTTCCGAAAATTGGTATCAAATTATATCGGAAAAACATGAAAGTATTAGTAAGAGTTCATCAAAAGAGCCAATTCCAACACTCAGAATTAAATGTAGATTCCAAAGTATAGACATTTTACCATTAGAAGTGTATTCAGATTTTCTGAGTTATTTGAAAGAAAATTATAAACAAGTATGTGAATTATTGGAACCAGTTATCGGCGTAAAGGCAAAGGAAGATATTGGACAAGCTCTTGTACTATTAATGTATGCTCAAGGTATTGTTGGATCATTTCTAACAGATGTCGTTGCACTTGATTTGCTGAGAGTTGGAGATCAACGTCTCACTTTTAGAGGAAATTCATTAGCAACCAAATCAATGGAAGCATTCCTTAAATTGACAGGCGAACAATATCTACAAGACACATTATCAGCTCCAATTTCCGAGATAATTGCCTCGGATAAAGATTGTGAAGTGGATCCACTCAAAGCAACTGGATCATTGTCAAGACAACAACAAGCATTGAGAATTGCTGTTAAAACTGCATGGAATGCCATAGCTGAAAGTCATAAGAATTTTCCACCGCAATTGAGAGATTGCTTTGCCACATTTAAGGAACGTCTGCAGATTTTAGATCGTGAAGATATGGCTGATAACTTAATTAGTGCGTCAATTTTTCTGAGGTTCTTATGTCCAGCAATTTTGTCTCCAAGTTTGTTCAATATCACAAATGAACTTCCATCGGCCAGAGCGACGAGAAATTTGACTCTTGTTGCTAAAACACTACAAACACTTGCAAATTTTACAAGATTTCAAGGAAAAGAAAATTTTATGGAATTCCTCAATGATTTCCTGGAACAAGAAGCACCACGAATGAAACACTTTCTTCATCTTATATCGGTAAGTTTTTTAATTTGAAATATCGTTTTTAATTGATCTAAATTTTGTTAAATTATTTTGAATAGACACGGCCGGCATGTCCCCCTGTTGAGACAATTCATGATTGGACTGGTTACATTGATCAAGGAAAGCAGTTATCAATTCTGCATACTCTGCTGATTGAAAGTATTCAAAAACTGCCGATTGGTAAACAGCAAGAGCTTCATCCACTTCCGTCAATTTTAGACCAAATAACTCAGGCAAAATTATCACAAGAATTCAGTACAAATTCACTTCCGGTAATGCAATCTCCGGATGTCCTGCCTGTTGCTAACCAGGAAAATATTCCACACACCATTCATCCAGTTAAAACAGCAGAACGAGGTGTGATCAGAGGAGTGCTAACACCAAATTCTCTAGAGAAAAATATCTTCCGATATAATGATCCAACTGTACAACCTTTCTTAAACCAAAGTCAAAAATCAATTAATGTTAATAATCATAATAATCTATTATTAAATCCTCTTCAACATTCACATTCAACCTCAAGTATTTCATCCCACCAAAGTTCATCCACTAATTATAATAGCAATATTAACAATAATAATCACCTAAACAGCAACAACATACATCACCATTACATTACCGTTGAAAAACCACGTAGTAATTACTTTTACACGAGCGTAAATGGACTTCGTAGTGCTTCTTCAGCAGCAAATAATCCGGTTCGAGCCAACACCCTTCCACGCAACAACCTGAATGGAAATAACCAAATATCTCTTGCACCTGATACGGATCAGGAACCCATTCAAATAGGATATGACCAGAGTAAAGCATTTATTCGTAAAAGTCCAACTCCATTGGTAAAGTCCCATGTGAATGGAAGTCGTGGTAGAAATTTAAATGGATCACAATTATCATTGTTGAGTGAAAATTCCATTGGACGAAATGCAATTAATTTGGGAATTCCTCATCATAATGGTAACGGCAATCAAATTACATGTGGAGCAATAATTCAAACAGCTCCAGGACAACCACGGACAAATAATCATTCAAATATGCCACTAAACCTGGAAGACTTGGATGATTTGCTCAATTATGCCGATGAACAAAGTGAACAGAATCAAAAACAAAAGAATGAATTAACCGGTAAAGGCAGTAATATTTCAATTGGAGTTTGTAGTTCAGGATACCAAAGTATTACAAATCAATCACAAAGTTCAAGTCCTACCGAAGGGCCAAGTGCTATAAATGGTGTTAAATCCACTTATGGTCAAATTGTGCCAAAATACACAGATCGCATATCAAATTACAGTCATAATAATAACAATAATAATAATCCTCCACTTGCTTTCAAAAATCCATTGTATCAATTACAATCAATTAGCGATAACAACAACAAGAGTTCGTCACTCACACCAGCAAGTAGTGAAGAACAAGTGAATGGAGATTATTACAATTTAGATACAAGTATGAATGGAAATTATTGCGATAATTCAAATTTAAATGGAATTAACGGTACTGATGTGAACAGTCATCGTCTCAATAGTGCAAGTAGAATTCCTCGGACAAATCCTTTGCATTACAACAAGCGAAATGAGAACAAAATCGATGAAGTTTTCGTATCAGGTGAAACGGGATCACGTCGATATCATCGTCGATTGAGTCTTGAATCAGCAAAAACATTGTCAGATAGCTCAACAGACACTGAAGGTAATATATTTTCGATTTTCGACTAATTTAAGTGGAAATAATCAAAATGTTGCTTGAAAACATGTGATTGCCTGACTTTTATAAAAAAAAAAACTGAATAAAATGATCTTTCAATATTGCAGTGAGTTTTAATTCAATAAAATTTCACTTCAAATTATTCTTCTCTATCTGTTACTTACTTTTTTTATTTAATTTAACCTCTCAAGGTTTAAACCAACCTGCAATAACTCCAATTGTGCATCACCATCATCATCATAGTGAAGGAAAAAGACGACGCAATACTAGTCGATCTGTGGAACAGTGTGAACGTGAAATTCAGCGATTACAAGCATCCGTTGACTCACTTCGAAAGAAATTAAGTCTCGAAAATATCACTGAAGCCGGAACTGATAAAGTTACAGATGACTCAAAGTACAGTGATAGTAAAATAAGAAGTATTATTGGAAGGTAAATTTGATGCTATTTAATTTTAATTGCAATTAATTAACTTTTTCCCATTTTAATAAGCAGATTATTGTCAATGGAGGAAGAATTACGTCGTGAACAATACAAAATGTCAATGATTCTGAGTCACAAACAGCGAGTCATTGAAGCACAAGGACAACAAATTGCTGCACTTGATGCTGCAAATTCTCGATTATTAAATGCATTGTCTAGTCTTCGATCACGTTATGAAGGACCAGAACCACCAAATAGCTTACAAGGCGGAAGCGGTTCTTTATGCTAATTTTCCCAAAAAAAATAATATTAATTTATTTTATATAATTTTCATTGTTTATAGAGAAAACCTTTTAATTATTATTATTATTATTTAATATGAATATGCATGTTGTAAAGTTAAAAAAAAAAACAAATTTCTCGAAATCTTTCATGCACTTTAATGAATCAAAAAAGAATAAAATTTTAAAACTCTTTCCTCTTTTTTTTTAAAGTAATTATTAGCATGAAAATAATTATTGTAATTATATTTATTAAAAAATATATTCAAACAAAATATGAAATCAGTATTCCAAAAATTATCAAATTATAATCCTCTAAATTGATCATGAACAAATTTTAAATAACACTTTAAATCTAAAATGAATTTCTATCTTTTTTCTTGAAACGAAACTATAAAATTTTATTATTATATTATTTTTAATTAAATGTAATATTAAAAGTTAATTTTGTTATATTTATATTTTTTAGAATTATTTTTGAAAATTTTATACTGAATAAATTGAAATATATGACAATTTCCAAAGTCAATAGATATTAAATTTGTGTTTATTATTTATAATTTTTTTTATTTCCATTTTGAATTAATTTTTCCATTATTTTAAATTTTCTTCCAAAATCTTATCATACTTTAACCAATTCTAGATCACCAAATAAAATATTTAAATAAAAACCTTATATCAGCACAATCATCTAAGAAAAAATAAATCTCTGTACCTCAAAAAATTTGACCAGTAATTTAGAAATAAGAATCATGCTCAGTAGTTTGTAATAAAAATTTAGAATTTTCATTGAATTATCTCATACAATCTCATTCAAATGTATTTTCATATAACTCACATATTATATTAAAAAAAAAAATTATCATGCTCAATGAAGTGGACACAACTATCTATTCTTTGAAAGTAGAAGAAGTAGATTTGAACCAATTTGTAATCATCTTTTACAATATAATCAAAATTTAATATATTTAAACTATTTCTTTGGAAAAATAAATTGAATTTAGATAAGTTTTTGGTGTATCATTATTTTATCAAGAATTTAAGGTCATTAATAGGTAAGATTTGGCACCACATATGAAAATCTTGTTCTTATATCCTATGACTTATTGGGTTTAGTGCACAAAACACAATATTTTGCGAAAATTTGTAATTTTGGGCTTCTGACCGTTTTTAGGCTCTAGAGGCGTTGGAACCCAATTCCTAAGCTCGATCTCAAAGCTAATGATTTAAAATTCATTTTAATAAGCTTCTGCATCCAACATAATCAATCAGCAATTTTTCAAAATTTGTAACCGTTTTTATCGGTGTTTAGGCTCTGGAGCTCAAATCCTGAGGCCTGAGAAATTATAAATAATGCTCGTGAGCCCCTCTATCTTACAACTCGACCTCACTCCCATTAACCATTCCAGAATTATGCAGCTTAATATGGGACAGAGCCATAGAACACCTATGGACAGAGTGTTAGAGTGACAAAATGACGGCGGACAATTCGTCTATTATAGTGCATTTTTTCTTATGAAATGCACTAAGAATTTAAAAATATTTCAATCATCATATCTTATATGAAGGATTCAGGAGGCCAAACTCAAAAATTTAACGGTCATATCACGCTACATAATGCAAGCATTTTTTTTCTTTACTTAAATTTTTCATATCATCGGATAACATTTTACTCGTATATCCCATAAATCTGTTTGAATTTTTTAGCCGTTACAATTAAAGTCACATGTTGCAACTAATATTTGATTTTGTTCAATTCTATATAATTTGAATTATATGACATAAGAAATCAAACAAAATTGTTTAAATTAAATTTTTATGTAATCATACGAAATTAAAATTCAAATCGGTGAAATAAGAGAAAGCCGCTTGTTGATTCATGCAAAACCAAACAAAAACAAGGAATAGCAAGGAATAGTTGAATTTCCTGTTGTCATGGATTTACCTGCGCTGTATTCAAATAAAATTTATGCTTGAATTTTGTCAATTTCTTTTGGTGATATATTTTACTATAAATTTAATATTTAATTTAAAAATTGTAAGAAAACTCAATCACTTAAGGAGATTATCAAAAAAAGACATCAAAGAAAAAGAAAAAAAATACGTTAATAAAGAAAATTATTGATTATTACTTGACTTGCATTTTATTCCCGTTTTTCTTTCCTTTTTTTATGTTACCATTCTTAGTACTTACCATAATACACTACTAGTCGTGAGCATACTACTCATAATTTAGTGTAGAAAAAGGATTCAATGTGAATAGTTCTACAGTTATAATTTTGCACTATTTTATTTTTAAGTAGAAAAAAATTAAAATTTAAAGGAAAAAAAAGATGTCAAATGAATCTACAAAACCATTTGAGGAACTTGATCAAATTTCATCGGATGAAAAGTCATTTCTGTCGGCAGTGGATAGAGGTGATCTTTCTGGTGTTAGAAGGTAAACATTGAAATGAAATAAACGTGACCTACATTTTTAATATGAAACATTTATCGATATTTTTACTCAATCATTTTAATTATGCTCATTTTAAAAGAATCCTGAAACAAATGCAGGAATACAGTAATTTTAATATAAATACCACTGATTCACTGGGTCGCTCTGCACTAATGATTGCAATTGATAATGAAAATTTGGAAATGGTTGAACTCTTGGTTGACCACTGTGATAACACGTATGACGCATTGTTGCATGCAATTTCAGAGGAATTTGTTGAAGCTGTTGAAGTTCTCCTGGAATGTGATAATTTAGAACCAAAATCAGTAAATTATTTAAGAATTAAATTGAATTTGGGTTATTTTAAATTAAAAGTTATTTTAAGGAAAATAGTGACCCAACAAGTCCCGATCCTCCCCTAGTACTTGCAGCTCATCGTGATAATTATGAAATAATTAAAATACTCTTGGATAAAGGATATACGATGCCAATGCCACATGATATACGGTAATGATACCATTTCATTGTGATTTTAAATTAAAATTAAATTAAAATAATATTTTTTTCATTTTCAACAGTTGTGGTTGTAGTGAGTGTATTTGCAATCGCATGGATGACTCGTTAAAACATTCAAAAAGTCGTATTAGTGCTTATCAAGCGTTATCTAGTCCCAGTTTGATATGTCTTTCATCAAAAGATCCAATTTTGACGGCATTTGAGTTGTCCTGGGAATTACGTCGATTAAGCAAACTCGAAAATGAGTTCAAGACGGAATATCAGGAGTTACGTGCAAAATGTATGACATTTACGGCATCACTGCTTGATCATGTGAGAAGCTCAAATGAATTGGAAATAATCTTGAATCATGATCCATATGGACCTCCGTATGAACAAGGAGAACGAATGAAATTGAGTCGATTGAAATTGGCTGTTAAATTGAAGCAGAAAAAGGTATCAATTAAATGACAACATTTTATTTTAATCATTAATTTTTGTTTTGAAATTTCAATTCAAGTTTGTATCACATTCAAATGTCCAACAATTGCTCACCAGTATCTGGTACGATGGTTTACCGGGATTTCGTCGCAAAAATATGGCTTTACAACTCCTTGAAATATTAAAAATTGGATTTATGTTTCCATTTCTCTCAATTATCTACATAATTATGCCTCACTCTAAAATCGGTAGCAGCATGAGAAAACCATTTATTAAATTTATTTGCCATAGCGCATCATATTTCATGTTTTTATGTAAGTCAATAAACCTTATTTTTTTTTGTTTGTACGATAATTAATTGAAGGTGTGAAATATTTTATTATAATTTTTATACAGTTTTATTAATATTGGCGTCACAACGAATTGAAACGATTGTTGGTGGTTTGTGGGATGAGCAAGGTACCGTGGATAAACTCAAAGATATTCCTATAAAACGTGGCGAGAGTCCAACAATCATCGAATGGCTGATTCTCATATGGGTCATGGGTCAAATATGGGATGAAGTGAAACAACTTTGGACTGTTGGAATTCAAGAATATGTAACTGACATGTGGAATATAATTGATTTTGTTACAAATTCATTGTATGTGGCCACAGTTGCACTTCGAATTGTTTCATATTGTCAAGTTCGAATGTTAGATGCAGACTCACATATTCCACGTGAAAAATGGGATGCATGGGATCCAATGCTCTTATCTGAAGGACTTTTTAGTGCAGCAAACATTTTCAGTTCCCTGAAATTGGTTTATATATTTTCGGTGAATCCACATCTTGGACCTCTGCAAATATCGCTGTCGAGAATGGTGATGGATATCATAAAATTCTTCTTTCTATATGTTTTAGTACTTTTTGCATTTTCAAGTGGACTCAATCAATTGTTATGGTATTATGCAAGTTTGGAACGAAAACGATGTGTCGACATCACAACAAGTAAAGTTAAGTTCCAAGGCACGGATCCGAATGCTTGTTATATTTGGAGACGATTTTCAAAGTAAAAATAAATTAATCATCATGTATTTTTGACCGATATGACATTATCTGTTTTTTTTTAGTTTATTTGAGACAGCACAATCGTTATTTTGGGCAGTATTCGGGTTGATTGACCTTGATAGCTTTGAATTAGAGGGAATTAAAGTGTTTACTCGTTTTTGGGGCATGTTAATTTTCGGTACATATTCCGTTATCAATATTGTCGTTCTACTAAATTTACTTGTTGCTATGATGAATCACTCGTATCAGCTGATATTTGATCGTGCTGATATGGAATTTAAATTTGCACGATCCAAATTGTGGATAAGTTATTTTGAGGAAGGTGGAACAGTTCCAGTCCCATTTAACATTATACCGTCTCCCAAGACATTTTGGTACATCATTAAATGGATTCGTCGTGAATTTTGTAATCATTCTAAAATCATCAAAAAGGAACAAATGAAGACGATTAAGGTGAGATTGTTTGAAATTTAAATTTGTTCATAATTTGTATATTAAAATTCCAGAAAGTACGCAAGGCGAATGAACGTGACACACGATACAAGGATGTAATGCGAAATCTTGTTCGTAGATTTATCACAGCAAATCAGAAACGTACCGAATCTCAAACAATCACTGAAGATGATGTCAATGAAATTAAACAAGATATTTCGGCATTCAGATGTGAAATTGTGGAAATCTTGAAAAATAGTGGAATATGTTCATCACAAGCGCAACCTCCACCGGCCGAAGAAAGCACAAATAAGAAGAAACGTCCGAAAATGAGGAAATTAGTTAAAGGTTACAGTGTTGCATGTGGATTTTTAAATTCATCATCCGAAAGCCGTGATAGCTTAGAAAAAATAACAGACGCAGTCAATTTAGTGGATGATGTTATGTATGCACCTGGTTTGACCCCGAGGCGACATTTGATGTTCCCAAACCATGCTCGTTTAAAGGAATCACGTTAAATAAAGTCACAACCTCATCTTAAACGTTACAAAAATATCTTTCAAGCACAATTTTGAACTTTTACGCTTATAACACATTTAATCAAAATATATTGTCAATTTTAAAAGTTAATGATCATGTAATGATTAAACGAGATAATTATACTATTATCACACATGATTTTCAAATAAAATCGAGTAAAATTAAAAATATTTGTAATGTGGCCCTTAAATTGTGCTTTAGTCAACACATGGTCCAGCATTTTTCAAGACGAGCGGTTGATATTCATTTTGACCGGCTTCCATTGAAAATTTGAATCAGCCCCCTCCCTCTCTCGCGCTATCTTGAATGTTCTTTTTCTCTCTCTCACTTTTCATCTGACTCTCTTAAAAATCACTACATTTTCCAAGTAACGGACAATGATATCACAATAACAAAATCTTCATTTTTTTATTGACTCAAAACAACCTTTAACTCTTATTAAATTGAAGAAGTGAAAGCAAAAATGAGATAACTTATCAAAATTAAAAAGGTGAGAAAAGGTCTTTCCTGTACTTTATTACCTTAAAATTTATTTACAATGTTATTTATATTCATGAAATAGGAATTCAAAAATAAAAATAAATTGTAATCAAATTTAATAATAAATAAAAATAAATGAAATAAAATGCCTGGTACTAAATTTTACTTGTAAAAGTCACCAATACATAAATTAATAGTAAAACTTGCATAAAAATCCATTAATTATACCTTTCCTCATAATGAAGGTATAAAATATAGATTTGCAGTATTGAAATTGCATCGTACAAAAAATAATTGCAGTTGCATTTAACATGGTGCTGATGTAATCTCCTCGTATCTGTAACTAGTAATAATGCACAGAAAAAAAATCAAAAAAAGTAATTTCTAACAACTTTCACTTTTTTCAAATATATATAATTGCAATTCTATTATTTCCTAATAGTAGTATAATAAAATTTTTACGAGTTTTTGAAAGGTTAGAGTTGTGTATTACATTTTACATTGAATGTCAGTGTTGTAACACGATTTAACGGTATTCATTGAAGCACGTTTTGCATCTTGACTTCCTGTTAAGAGTTGTAAAAATTTGAATTTGTAATTTATCCTTCTTTCAACATTTTATTAATGGTATTCTTTGTCTCATTCTATTGAAAATGAAGATATTGCAAGAATGCATCAACACTATATGGATGTCAGTGAATGCATCTCTTTCTGGGAATAAATATAATGCGCTTATGCAATTTCTGTGTATGTAAATTCTCTCTTTCATTCATGTTAATTTGTTCTCTCTCAAAAAAGTTTTTCGCTCTCATTCAGAAAAATTTGTTTTTATTTTTCATGTTAATATCTCGTTCAATATACAAAGTCACTGTCATTCATAATATAAAATTGAGAATACTACTCACCATACTACAATATTTTTTTTTTACACATAAAACTGTTTTGATTGTATTTATATAATAGAACATGCGGCATATCACCATCGTACACATTTATACGGTGGCCGGGGTTCATCGACCTTACAAATAGCAGTGACAGCAAATAATGGGGTTCAATTCAATTGATATTTTAAATGAATTATCAATGAAATTTGAGACTACAACACTGGATTTACTCTGCACAAACCATTTCTCTCAGTGAAATTTTTACGAAGGGTACACTATGCTGTTATTGTTGTTGATGTTATTATTATTATTATTATTTCTTCTTTTTTTTCTTTTTTATATTATATTATATATTATACATATATTTTCATACATTCAATTTTGTACTACATTGTATATATACTTACACACCACGACTGTTGTGTGTCCTGTGACGCTGTATTTGTGATACCTAATAATATTGTGTATTTGTATTTCAGACAAAACGGTCACAAAATTTCCTACAACTTGAACTTTCAATAATAATATAAAAATATTTCAAAGATAATAATAATAAAAAAAGTATTTAAATGACCGGTCTTTCCATTGATTAATTAAGTGAATTTAAAATAATAAAAAATATTTTAAAACAAAATAAAAATAAAACAAAATAAAATTAAAATAATAAAAATAAAATAAAAAACGTGTATGTATTTGTGTATCATTCAAAATATTATGTCATTTTAAAATAATATTAATTTCATTTAAATTAAAATAAAAGCATCAATTGAATCAACATCCAAACAAAATCAAACAGGATTGAAGTGTAAATGAATTGAATTTTATGTGTGGAAAATTTTTCACCGAAAAATGACGTAAAAATAAAAAAATTCTTGAATTAATTTACAGTATCATATTAAAATTGTGAAACAAAGAGAAAAATACAAATAAAATCCAAGAAATTGCAAAGATTGTTCTAGAAAAATTATAGCTGAATATAAAATTCGCAAGAAATTGATTAAAAGAATATTTCAATAAAAATCAAAAAGCATCTTGAATATAAATTTTTCTCACCTAAACAGAATTAATGAACATAAAAATGTGACAAAGAATGAGAAAAATATTAAATATTAATAAATTTGCACATTGAATTGATAAATAAAAAAAAAAAATGTGAGAAAAAAAGGTGTAAAAGTGTGACAGTGAAAAATATTGAAAAGGAATAAAAAAGAATAAAAGAATTTCATTAACCGATAACTTAACGGTGACTTAATTGATAAGAAAAAGGTAAAATTAAAATTATTTTCATAAAGGATTATGCTCATTTTTTTTTTGCTAATCTACTTCGTTGTCATTGACAAGAAAACTAGAAAATGAACCCGGAAATGATATAAAAACTTTCTGTTCAGTAGCAAATGCATGTACAATTATAGAGTATATAAATTTATGAACACATAATACTGCTGCTGCTATGAATATTATTTGTACGTTATTAGCAGGGTGAATGTCTTTTCAGCTCATATAAATACACACATACACACACACACAGGTCATGTTTGTTCTATAAATTCAGAACCACAGAATTTGCTCTAAATTTTATAATAAAATCAATGACTTTATTTTTCGTATTCATAATTTACACAAAAAAAAATAATGGAGCATCAAATTTCATACATTTCATTCAAAAAGATAAGAATTCCAGGGTCTTTTCTCTGAATGTGAGTCATATTTTTTCCCTTCATCTCATTTCGAATGAAAAGAAAAGTACGATAATTCATGTGATTAAATATTGTTTCATATTTTTTCTTCTATTATCTATAAAGACGGTTTATTTTATTTTACAAACAGTCCCGTTACCTCTTTCAGACAATGTAAAATGTTTTATAAAATTAATGACAGTATTGTGTGTGTGTTGTATGTACCGCAACTCAAAACATAGAAAAAAAGCATGAGCATAATAATAGTAATAATATGAAAGAAAAACTAGATATGTACAAAAGCAAAAAGCATCGGAATGAAACACGAATAAAATAATAATAAAAGTTATAATAAAAATAGTTGAAATTGAATTCAATTCTAGTTTACTTATTGTATGATGAATTTGAGCCGTGATTTTGATTAATTTTTTCTAGTAGCTAAAAGGGCTTTTAGAATCATTTGAATTTTAAGAGCGGTAAGTTAGTCTCTTAGTTGAAAATACTGTGCAATGATACCCTGTTGCATTTAAATGCCTTAAAATAAGGTATCCACTTCAAAGTTTTTTACTACAAGGTATTTTTTCATGCCTACATGCTTACATCGCGCTAGAAGTTCTTTAATATTTATATGGATGCCTCTTTTATACATCGAGTGCCTTCTTTTAAGGTCTTGACTGCTTAATTTCTAGACATTCTCACTTCACAGGGCAGGTAACCCCACAAACGTTATTGTAAGCTCATACAGGATATTCTGCTGTGCGGCAATGCCTAAAATTTAATCTGCTTGGACTGCTGTTAGAGTGGTCTTTATTCCCAAAAAGGGTAAAGAGAACTACTGCGACCCTAAGGCGTGGAGGGCTATCAGTCTTTCACCCTTCCTTTTAAAGGGCATCGAAAGGACACTGGACATATATTTCAGAAGTTCAGTTCTCCTGAGAAATCACTTCAGCTCGGTTCAATTCGCATACTTCAAGGGTAGGTCAACTGATGGTGCCCTTCATAGTGTTGTCAACACTATTGAACGTGCCTTTGAGTTCAAAGAATCTGCTCTCAGTATTTCGGTTGACATTTTTGGTGCTTTCGATAACACTGGTTATTCAGTGATTAGAGATTCTCTGTCGTCGTTCGGCATCGAGGGTTTTCTGATTGATTGGGTGATCGACATGTTGAAAGCTAAAAAAATTACAACTTCGTTAGGCGAACAGTCAGTGACTGATACGCAACTAGAGGTTGTCCTCAAGGGGGGGTCCTTTTTCCACTCCTTTTGTTACTTAGTCACTCCAATGGGTCGAAATCTTTTAAATTTATTAAAAAAAAACTTCGAAAATTAAAAGAAGTCATATAAGGGTCAATGACCTCGATTCTCTTTGAAAACGCATGCTACAAGTTCTCTTAAAATAATTTTTTCAAAATCATACCGGTCTCAAAATGATCACCAATGTAAAATTTAACCAGTAAATTCACTATTTAAAAAAAAGATGCATGCTTGTTGCATATCATTTAAATTTCCTTCCCTGCTTTACCAATAAAAAGTCACTATGTAACAACACATTTATTCGTAAATTGCGTAAAACTCGTTTATTTTCTTCTTTTACTTACATTGAAAGTGCATTGTGTATATATGAAAAATAAAAAAAAAAATCAGGAAAAACATGTTGTCATATTATTATTCGATTTTACTTTTTTATTGTAATACATTATGTAATATTTTTTCCATTTATATTTTTTTTAGGAGGATTCTCTTGAAAAAGAAAGAAAAGAAATTGTAAAAAAATAATATAATATAAAAGGGATATTTTTTGGACTGTGAGAGAAAAGACACAATTTGATTGAATATACAGTGAAATTAAATGAAATAATTTTTATGAGCATCTAAATAATGGCAGATGACAATGGTTAGACTGCTGGAATCAAGGTAAGATTTCTTTTTATTATTATCAATTTAATCTTAATTTCAAATAAAAATAAATTCAATTCAATACAATGTAACGATATTTGTCTCTCTGATGAAATGCATTTAAATAAAACAGACACATAGCCTCGTCTTCTTATTATTTTTTGTCTTAAATGTTATATTATTATTATTACTTTTATTATTATTTTTCTTATGAATGAGAATAAAATACACATTTAATAATATATATTTTATATATTCATCATCATATTACATGTTGTGTATCTATCAGAGCATCGTCAGACCACTTTCATTTGTAACTGTTTTATTTGTAAAATGAAAATAGTAATGTTTTTGTATGTGATTTTATATTACATGAAAGGTTCTTTTCTCTACACAACGAGACATAGAATAAAAAAAAAATAAATAAATATAGTAATAATAAACAAGAATATAAAAGGCAAAAGTAATGCAATAATAGTTCTATTATAGTAGAAATGAATTTTATCTACACATTACATTACATTTCATATTATTATTTGTGTCTCAAAAGGTGTACGAACTTGCATTTTCTGCATATTATTTTAATAATAATTTGTATAATGTTTAAAATGTATTAAAATAAGTGTTACACAACATAATTTAATTTAATTGAATTTAAATTTTAGCCTTCTCCCATTTCACTGATGATACTGCTCCAAAATAAAAATTTTCAATTAATTTTGAAATAAAAAAGAAAAAATAAATGTTTATTAAATTAGAGCTTTTATATTACATTTAAGATAGAGCATGAAACGATAAATTAATACATATTACGCACTTTTCTATGTCATATAAATGCAATACACACAAGTACATATGACATTAGGAAAAAAGAACGATGATTTTTGTGTGTACAAACGAGGTTATTGAACCCAAGTGTACTTGAACTGTGCCTATAGTTCAATGGTTTATGTGTGCGTATGTTTTTTTATTTTCATATCGTTTTTGATACAGATATAAATTGTTCCTTATTCATTTTTGTTTTCTTTTATATAAATGGACTGTAGCGTACTTTGACTGATGAATCTTCCTAAAATACGATGACGTAAATACTGTTTGAATTATGTATTTTCCGTATTGTTATTTTAGCAAAGTGTGAAGAAAGCATGACTGTCAAAAAGACAAAAAAAAGTTTTTTCATCAAATGTTTTTAGGATGTTTTCATTGTAATTTTTTGTGTGTATGTACATTATGAGAACAAAGTGTCAAGAGAAGACAATGACCTCAATTTTATCATTATCATGATAGGATCCTTGATAGATTTTACCGTCTTTCAAATCTGACATTAATTAATGATAAAAAATTAAGATTACTATTCACTTTTTTTATTTATGATAATAATATAAGTCATTAAAGGAATGATTTAAAGTTGTAATTTATGTATATAATGATAAAAATGTAAGAACTTTACCAAGGTTAATAACCCACTTTCATATAATAATGTATATTAAATTGTAAATGTTGACATTTTATATTATTATTATTATTGCCTGTTCTTTTCTCTTTGCATTCACTCCACAAAACGTTCTATATATTTTGTTGTATTACATTTATTTTTTTTTCAATTTTACATACTACTATTGTCATAAGAATCACTTAAAATCCATCCATATAAAAGCGATATACGATTTCCGGTTAATGAACTGCCATACACTCTCTCATCAAAGTCCTTCTACAACAAAGTATGATTGATAAATTTAATAAAAAAAATATTAACAATACAAAAAAAATGTGAAGAGTAATGAAAAAAATGTATATTAAATAAATCAATTCATCTAAATCGTGAATTTCACAATGATTTGTTATATTTTTATTTCTAATTTTTTTTTTCATAGGAACTGAATTAAGAAGAAATTGAACATGAATGAAGAGACATGTTTAAGCATGATGATTAAGAGTGTGCGAAAAGTGAAAGTAATTTTATTTTATTTTGTGTTTAGGTGTGTTGCACAATTTTTTGCTAGCTCAAATTGCAAAATAATAATAGTAAGAAGACAAGGAACTGTAACAATAGTTACAATTTCAAAAAAAAAAAAATAATTGCCATGACTTAAAAAAAAATAAAAAATCACATTGTATACACACGTTAAAAGGAAGTGAAAGTGTCAGTTATTTGTTTAAGCAAAAAAAATATGATTTATATACATTTAACGTAAAAATTATCGTCTTATCTTAAATGAACTCAGTAAAGTAAAGTAAAGTTCAATCCCTTTTCAAATCTTCAAAGTTACTTTGCTTCCTCTTCCTAGAAATGTGAAATATGATGAAATTACTGTACACTGCACACCATGATTCATTATTACAATGTTGGTGGTACATTAAACATTAATAATAGTAATAACAAAATTAATTATCTATTTCAACATACATATGATGTCGCATCTGAATGGAATTCAAGCCTAATCATTTACATTGAAAGAGAATGTGCTTGTAATTGAAATGCAGTGGAGCGATAAGTTAATT
The DNA here is from genome assembly GCA_900002565.1 of Culicoides sonorensis. Taxonomy (NCBI): domain Eukaryota; kingdom Metazoa; phylum Arthropoda; class Insecta; order Diptera; family Ceratopogonidae; genus Culicoides; species Culicoides sonorensis. Next base: position 81,126 of record LN483789.1, read on the forward strand.
TCATTTTTTGCTTTGTTTTTATGTAGCATTTGTATGAGATTTGATTATTAATCATCGGGAGATTTTCTCAGCTTTTATCGCTTGTTACTTAAAATTGTATGTTTAAATGAAATTCAGCTGAAAAGATGAGGTGAGCACTAAGACCTTCAATCGGGTTCAATCAGATCTCATTTAAATGAAGGCAGGATATAATTCAGTCATTAGAGGCGTCCCACTGATTATGGCTCAATTCGGAGAAACGTCCTTAGATAGTTGATATTAGATTTGGGTTGAAATTTTGGTGCTTTGGATGAAGCAGCATTCACCAGGCTCGGATACACAAAGTGACAAGAAAGGACTGAGCCCTCTCCCTCCTTATATTTTAATATTTGTAAGATTTGTTGGCCCAATTTGGCTTTGTACATGCATTTGCTCTCCCAAAAGAAAATTTCTGAATCCGTCCCTGGCATTCTCCCTTTAAGAACTGTAGCATATCAGGAAAGAGTTCATTTTTGATTTGATTTGACGTTTTACCAATCCATATCTTATTTTCCTGAACCGTAATCAATCTTAAAAATATTTATGATATACAAATTTTTGAAGGTCGATGCCTTTGTACTTATTAAAAAAAATCTTATCAACTAAATTCAATTCAAATTAGCCTTATCTTAGTCCATGTATGGAAAATTTCATTCATGGTTGATTGAAAACCTTAAATTTACCCACACAATGCTGCCTGGAATTTCATTTAAAACTGTTCAATAAACTCTAGATGAAAGTTCTCATTATTTTCACAATAAAACTTAATCACATGAAAATAAAAATAATTTAAAATAAATACGGAAGAACACTCCCAAATGAATTCATATAAATGTATATAAAAGTAATTTTATTTTATTTTTTTTATTTTTATTTTATTTACGCACTCATGATCAATATTTTTTTTCTTTCATATACTATTTGCCATATGTGATTGAATTAAAATTTATAAAAATATTTTAAAGAGTAATACCATTTAAAAAACTATCATAAATAATGATGAAGAAAACAGCAAATATTTCACATAGACAGACTTTTATTTAATATTTTGTACTATTTCGCAGAGCGTGAGCACACAAATATAAAATAAAAAAAAAATTATCGCAACCTTGAACCTCGTGTTGTATATCATTTTTTTAAACACACACTTCTCAACTCATTCAACACACAAAACAACACAAACACACACACACACACGATAATGAAACAAATAAAATAAATTTTTTAATATTATTATTATTATTATTAAAATTGTGTGTATTTTGCGTTTTGCATATCCATAGAAATTTTTTTAACATTCAAATTATACGAAAACTTTTATTACTTCTTAAAATAGTTTGTGTTTGTGCTGATTAAAAATAACGGTTGAATTAAATTTAAAGAAGACAGTCAACCAATGTCATGGTCCTGTTTTATTTTTGGATATAAATTCAATGGAAAATAACAAAAATAAAGGAACAGGTGTGGATTGATGGACATTAGTCAGCCATGATATCCGATTAACGGTAAAAATGATTTTATTTAAAGCAATTGTAAAAGAAAAAACATGAGCAGCTGTAATTCCTGCCAAAAATTAAAATGAAAAAAAAGATGGTCTTTGTTCCATTGAATTATTTTATTGGCAAAAAAACTAAGAATTTTGTAACAAAATTTTTATGTTTCATTGAAAAAGAAAAGCAATCAAACAACATAATCTTGATGAACATCTTTTGCGCAAGTTGTACCTCTGAAAGAGATGGCGCGCACACTCTTTGAATCGAATTTTATCCTGTAAACATAAATGAAGTTTCATTCGAAGAAAAACATCAAAAATATAATTAAATGGAAAACGTGATCTGAAATTAATTTATTTATATTCTTAATTTTCCATTTAAAGACAATTTTTTTATTTTTTTTATCATTTTTTTTGGAAGAAGAAAACCCATTGAATGTTTGTGGTATAATATCAAAATACATACACGCACATCACACACATAGAATTCATCAAAATGGGTTCATTGACCTCCAAATCCCAGTTTCGTATATCTATACAAAAATTCAACGCCCTTGTCCTCTACTGCATTATATCGACATTGAAATTTTTTGAGTGGCATTATATATAAGTATATAAATATACCATATGAATATGCTTATATACTAAAATTTATATAAATATATATTTGTTTTATCATCAAACACAGTTGAGAATTTTATTTAATATATTTTTGGCTGTACTGAAACGTTAAAAAAAAATACTCATGATGAGTTTAAAATGTTCTTTAATAACAATAAATTTCATGACTCTTCAATTGTTATTTAATTCATTTTAATTTAATTTGAAATTTGTATTCAATGAAAACTTAAGTCGATAACTTTGATCATCAAAATTTCCATCAAAGTCATCTTGAATTCCTTTAAAAGTAAGATTTGATGAAAATTGTTATTAATCAACATCGAAAAGGACAAAAACGCCTCATAACCTTTAAAATTTTATCCAAATCCAAATTGTAAACAAAATCATATGAATGTGTGAATGAACTCTGATTATATTGATTTTATTTCGCATTTTTCTGCCATACACTTTATACAGCCATTAGTCAGAATAACATTCTATATCTATATATATACTTTATATGTACAGAAAATTCTCAGTGATCATATGTCATGTCTGTGTTTGTGTGTGTGTTCAAAGACCGGCATTGTGTAGTAACATTCATAATAATCAAAACACAAAATATCTCTCACATGAGGTTTTCCAAGTCAATTCAATTTCATAATAATTAATTTTTAATGTAATGATAATGGATTTCCATTAATTTGCACCTTTTAAATATCCATTGTCAAAAGTCTTTTGTGTCATTTTATCCTTAAAATGGATAAAATTTCAAGAAATTTCTCTTATTCTCTGTTATTAATATGACAAGAGAGCTTTTTTATTTTAATTTTTATTTAATATTATTTTTGGCAAGTCACAAAAAAATTTAATATAATTTGTAATACACATCATTATGTTTAAACACACACACACACACACACACAAGTGTATTGGTTTCTCAATAAGAAGGTGAATGGCCGACCTAGCGAATTTTTACCATATGGCTATATATAGACTTAAAAATACGTCGTCGTCGTCGTCATTTATACCATATGTTATAAATATACCGTACTTTTATGTATGTTTATTGTCATTTTGTGTGTGTATGTGTGTGTGTGTGAATATATTTAGTTGGTTAATTAATGCCGACTTTTAAATGCCTAACATGTGATTTGATTTTTTTTGTTGCTATCTTAGATTTTTTTTTTGTGAATTAAAATTTGAATTTCAAATACAAAAATTCAAAAATTGGCAAAAAATAAGAGGAAATGGCTAACTGTGATTAAATGTAATACATTAATTTAAAGAAAAAAGAAAGCGGAAAGGAAGCAAATTATTTATGATATAAGAATAAATTTTACATATGAAATTTAAATTCAAAAATATCTTCATGATTTAGGATGGCATTACGTACTTTTGCAAGACACTTTAGGCGAACCATCAAACCAACACCATTCAACCTTAGCTTTTATCCTGTCATCCAAAGCAGTTCGATTAAATCAGACCAATTATTATAAATCTTTTAAGCAACTGTAAGTTCTTAAAACCTTAGTACATTTGGGTGCAAATAAATTTTAAAGTTGCTAGGATCGAACTCGGCACCTATCAGATGGAACGCGATACGTTCACCACTAATAACTTATTCAAGGTATCGACAGTGAACCACTGCATCTTTGATCTGGCCTCAATATAACTCGTTTTGAGTAGATTTGAACCACTAGGACTCTCAGCTATTTCAAATGAAATTACTTTTGTACTGTGCAAATTCAAAAATATTGAAAATTAAGGTACAAAGTCGTAGAAAAAACTTTTTCCAGAGCTTAAAAAGTGGTCTGAAAATTTAAACCGCTTGAAAATGATGATTCAGTCCACAAATCAGGTCCGTTGTAGTGTAATTTGTGCAAAAACAATCAGTTTCACCCAAGAAACACCCAAAAAAAATCGTAAAAACATTCATCATCCTGTTAAATCCAAGCAATGATAGTTATAAAAAAAAAAACAAAATACTAGATTCAACTGCATAAAACTCTATCGTCTCATATATTTTGCAATTATACGTTTGATTGCATATACTTACCATATATACTCATACTTTAAATGTGCATATAAATGTCATTCTCATTATTGCTGTGATGCATATTGGGCTTTGTACTGTAAATTTTGAGGTAGGTCGTTGTCTCCCTGGTTCATTTCTTCAATAGTTAAACTTTTGAATTTGTTAATTCAAATTATTTTCAAAATGATGAATGAAATGTGAGATAAATTATTCATTCCGTTATTTTAAGTTGATGTTTAATTTAACAGCTGTTTATTTATTTATGGAAAGTATAAAAATTATTTCTTATTTTATAATAATAATTAAGATTTCAAAAAATTAATTCTAAAAAATTAACGTATGAAATTCAATCCTTATCCTATTCAAAAAATTATCCTTGTAATCCAGGTCATTATATTCTTGAAAAGAATCGTTTTTTTTTTCTTATTGTTGTTGTTGTGATTCTGTTACGAGAGTTCATTCACATTTGGTATCAATAATAATAAAAACAATATGTGATGAAATTAAGGACCAAAAAATTTCAAGTTTAGATCTAATGTTATACAAATGTGTTATTTCATTAGGTATGTGCATACACATACACACACTGCACCAAATACACGTGAATTGAAAAAAATGTAAAAGAAAAAAGGGGGTTGTTATTACATCGTATAATTTCTATCGTTACAACAACATAGTAGCAAAACTCTCACACGTGTGTGTATCTATGTATATTTATAAAAAAATGCAAGATCGATAAAAAGAGTTCATTGAACTTACGTCAGGGTCGCCCCAGGTTATTCAACTTTCATGACAATATAAACAATACACAGTATACGAAACAGAAGATGATATAATACGTATATTAGGGGTTGTGTTTATGCTGTGTACGTTTTATCATCATCATGAAAAAGGGACGTGCGACGCGAGAGGGTGAATTATATATTGTTGCATCTATGCATGCACAACCATAGAGATAAAATGTTTTTTTGCTGTTTTTTTCAAGAGAGTCTTTTTTGTTTATTTTCTGTTTTGCAACATTTTTTTTTGTATCACGTATGTGACTAATAATAAAATGCGGAAGTATTTTCATGGTAAAAGAGAAAATCATCAAAACTCACGTACATAAAAATCGAATGTCTCTTCTCTCTTTCAATTATGGGAGCGTGGAGACAAGAGAACATCAAAAACTAACACATTGAAATAAAATTTACGCGCCTAATTTACCGACAAGAATGAATGTACGAGAGTAAAGTGATAGCAATATTTAACTGGTCATATAGCTGTCTTTCTTCCACATTTATTGCAATCTCCCTTGCATTCAATATCTATCCAAAGAACCATGAATGCATCTATTTCATTCTAAAAATCTTGTTTCTCACATCATACGTTAAAAATATATTTCTACCCTTTCTTTTTAACTTGCAATTGCATAACACTCACTCTTTTTATCATCATACACAGAAATAATTTAATTTTTAGTCAGAAATTAAACAGGAGAGACTAATAGATTTTGCTTTCGTAATTATTATATGAATTGTATACACATTGATTAAATATGCAGATATTCTGAGACGTAGTTTTTGTGTGTGTGTATGCAAAAAAATACACAAAATTGCAATAGAATATCAGCATGTGCAAAAATAAAACCATGTGATTCCTAACCTAGGACAATTTGGGTACATTGCACCCTATTTGTGAATAACTTGAATGAGATACACACAATACTGCACCATAGTTATTTGAATAGGTTATTCAGAGTGTATGCAAGAAATAATTGCATAATAGTAAATAAGTTGATTACATTTTGCTTGATAAATATCAGACTGCATTATCTGAAAATAGATTTAATTTAAAACAGGATTAAAATCAATATTTTTGCAATTTATCGATTGTTTTGCCAACAAATAAAGTAAGGAGAGAAATATTTCAATTAATTTAAATATTTTTCATTAAAATTTGATCAAAATAAGGAAATTGATTAAATTTGATTTAATATGAAAGCTTTAAATTTGTATTAAAACAACTGAAATAAAATAACACAGTATGAAAAATTTAAATTAATGACAATTGATTTTGTGCGGAAATTGTTCGATCAGTTAAACCTACAACATACAATTGTTAATGTAATAACAAATAATCAGTATTGTGCCATTAGAAAAGTGAAAGTTTTTAACAAAAAAAAAGTGTACTAATAAAACTGTTATTGAATTAAGTTAACCCTTTTTTGTACTTTGTACTACACTAAAAGTTGAATACGCCCGCAGTACAAATTGATATGGTCGGCAGACGGGGATCTTAGATTGACGCTTACACGGGGTTTGATAGATGCAATTTTTATCACGTGTCCTATTAATTTGAATAAAAATTTCGAACATTATGGGCATTCTTTTAATCTATGCATATTATGCGGAGCTGTTTGCGGGGCGTTTTCAACTTACAGTGAATTTTTTGTATGACTTTTTATAATAGAACTATAAAAAAAAAGTAAATTTTGTGGTCACTGATGGGAAAATTCGATTTCAATGTAACTCGGCTAACTGAAAAATATTTTGAAATATTCGAAAGATGTTAAGGTTTTTTTTTCGGGTCTTGAGCTAAAGTGCAGGTCAGGGTCTGAGCGTGTTCTGAAGACTAATCAATACTTATAACGTTAATAACTTAAAAATTTAAACTGACACTAAAAACCCCGGCCTCGCTCCGATAGGCCATTCTGAAGCAATGAGTGAAAATTTCAGATCGACTCAATTCAACACTACTACGGATAGACTTTCTGTAATCGGACATTTCTCGGAAAGGGTCATCAATTCTGTTAAATTTCGATAATTTTTGAGAATTCAATCAGAAAACTATAATCAAGAAACAAAAGGGGTAGTAATAGCGTAGTGGTGAACGTCTTATAGTTCCCGATTTCGATCCAAGTAACTGCTAAAATTATTTCTACCAAAAGGTGTATTTTTCAAATCTTATAGTTTTTATATTGATTTATAATAATTATTCTGATCTGAAAAAGATGCGTCTGCTTCGGATGACAGGATAAAATCTAAGGATCAATGGTGGTGATTTGGCTTATGCGGTTAGATACTTCGGGTATGACAGTATAGCCCACAAAAAATCCAACATAAGTACTGTGGTGGGTAGTGCCATCTTTTAATCATCATCATTAAAATAAAAAGCCGATTTGAGCAATGGCTTATTTTGTAGTCTTAAGACCTAACTCACTTCCATCAGGTCACTCGATTGACCTAACACTGTATCATATGTGTTCTTCAGGTGTGTTACACACCAATTTTGCGTCGTAAGAGTTTTTTATTTCTTTCACTCACTAATACTCATGTTTTTTTTAAGTTTTCAGACAAGTCGATTTTCAACTCTTAATTCTTGAAATTCTTGAACTCAGACGTATATTTTTTGTGATATCAGATATTTAAAATTAAACTAAATTAATCTTAAAATTATCATATATTAAGCAATCACATCTAATTCTATCATGAAATCAATGAATCATTCATAACCTTATAAAATAAAAACCCGATTTGAAATTTTAAATCGAATAACATGAAAATAAAACCAATGAAACAAAAAACTCTTTCCTAGAATCTAAAAATACCTTGATATTTGATAGGAAAAAAGTATATTGTATATATTAGAACCATTTCAACACATTTAACAATAATAATATCATATGCCACTATCTTCTATATAAACTTTTTTAAAATAAAAAAAACGTCCATGAAGGTTCAGTGTCCCAGTTTTTTTTCTCTGCCTTTTTTCATCATAATTGAAGTTGTGTATAGAGAGATAGATAGGCGTTCACTTCATTTAAACAACGTATTATTTTTTTTTGTTTCATCGTATATACATATTTTTTTTTCAAATATGTACGAATAATAAATATAACAAATTTTCTGGGTCATACGATTGCGTAAATATAATAATACACTAAATACTAAATAAACAAAATTTCATGACGACACATACACACACTCACTCTCTGTGTGTGTATCGAGCTGCCTATCATCTATCAAACATGTGCATGATTGTATTTAATTATTATTAATTTTATTTAGATTAATTGAAATCAATGTGCGTTCCGAAAAATTATTATTAAAGTATAATAAAAATAAGAATAAAATCCAGATATGTCGATAATTAAGAGCAAGAAAGAATTAACGAAAATAAAAACATCAATCTTCAATTTCTATTTTTTTCCTGTCACTCACATGAAAAATCATCATCATCATAGCACGTATTAATTTGACTATTACACAGGTGATTCACAAAGTGTGCAAATAATGTTTAACTCTGTGTATACATTTCAATTTTTTTTATGAATGGTTATTTTTGGTTCAATGAAAGTAGGGCGATTTTCAGGAAATTGAACACGTGTTCTGAAATACTCAAAAATTTTCTATGTAAAAAAAAATAAAATCTCATTTCAAATGTATCTTAAGCCAATAGACGATGAAGAGTTTTATGATTAAGTGATAAAGTTGTATTTCTGCTCTTCAAATTTAACATAGGCAAGGCATCATTACACATTATACAATATACCAGTGCACATCATGCAATTGGAAATTTATTACGAAACATTGTTCACCATGAAATTGTTGAGTAATCAGTTAACATAGAAAAGTGCTTTAAAATTCATTCAAATTTTATCGTGAGCAGTCTTTTAATGTTTAATGCTTTTTTAATACAATTACACTCTTAAAAGTCGAAAAAATTAACACATGTATATAATGAAAATAAGAATTATATATAAATTGGTAAAAATTATAGTACTGTGTATGATCACGCAAAAGGCCAATGTCCGGAATAAATTTGACCTACTAAAAAAGCGATGTAGTGTCTACAGACCGCATACACACATAAGGTACACTGTCATTGCCGTCATGTTTATATTTTAATGTATAAACGCTCATTTTGATTATTATTATTATTGTTACACATACAGAAAAGTACTGAATACATGAAAAAATGTATACATTTAATTTTACAGAAAAAAACACACATATATTTGAATTCGTTTTAAAATATAAAAAAAAAATAAAAATAATTATAATATTACGGTAGTTTTACAATTTTCCTTAGTTTTCATTTATACACTCAAACCAAAAATCGACATGAATAGAGTGGGTTTTTATTTAGAATTTGAATTTGAAAAAAGAGTACACACATGTGTTTCATCATTAAAATAGTTGATCTAGGCTAGATATTATTTTTACTGTGATCGCGTGTCCTATTGATGAAATACAACTTGAAACGTGTGTGGTTGCAAAATATCATTATGATATTTATAATTTTTTTAAATATTGTCTCAAATAATTATCTCACATTATTTTTTAAATAATTTTAAATTAATAATAATATTTAATTGAATAATGGAGACGACTGGTACCTTACCACAATACGTTGACATGTGTTTTCTCAATTTTATTTTATTTTAGCAATAATATTTGAATTTTTTTCACATCATTTTTCATTTACATATATTTTTTTTTTATGTTTCTATGAATGTAAAAAGTCATCAATATTCATAATATTTTAATAAAAATAAAAAAAATGAGAACTTGCATTGAAAATGTGTTTGAAAATGTGGTTTCCATGGTTCTTTTGGCAATTATACTAAATAATGTGTATTTTTTTCATCCAAATCGTACATTGAACGAGGAAAGAATTAAAATGTAAAGAGGAAAACTAGGTGAAAGGTGAAAAACCCGAGAATAGCTTCGACATTGTTTTTTTTCCATTCCATGTTAAATACCTGTCACAAATGTGGATGTTTAATGGAAATGTGTGTGATTATTGGTTGAGTTAATTAAGAACAGTGATTTTCCTTATTATGATGATTATTTTATGATATCAATAAATGCTTAAAATGTGATTGTAACAACATGGTGCTTGATTGTGTGAAAGGATTATGTTTCATTTTTTTTTTGTACAATGTCCGATAAAAAGGTTGATTACAAAAGTTCAAGAGGTCAATGATTTTTATTTTATGGGAGTTCATCGTAAGACATGAAATGCGATATGATTTATAAACAGATTTTATGTTTTTCGTTTAATTTAATCCACATCCAATTTTCTTTTGGATTCTCCTTCAATCAATATGAGAATTGAACCACGTGGTCTCGAGTTAACGTCAAAAAAACGCAAGAAAGGGTTTGTCACTCTCATTTAACTAGTTTTTATTTTAATATGTGATATAGCTTATCTTTCTTTAAACTTTTATAAATATCATTCGCCATTTACAATTTGTAACACATTTCGTAAAAGTAACCTTACATTAATATGAATATAAAAACAACTAAATAACCGTCAAGTTTCTTATCAAAATCATGTTACACATTAATGTGTATTTTACGATAATTTTAAATAAAAATAGTGAATGCCTTTATTTATTCCCTTTATGATTTTACATTAAAAGTGACCAGAACGCGTAACAAATGTCTAGGCCATTTTATATGAAAAAATTATAAAAGTTGCAAATTCTCTTGTTTCTGTGTGTGAAATATAATTTTAATTATTATTAATCTCGCATCTTATGAACATTTGTTTGTTTGTTATGCGGATAATTTACGTGTGTGTGTGTGTGAGGAGACTCTAATATACATGTTTTTATTTTTTTTTTTAATAACAATCATGAGATTGACATTGAAATTTATTTCATACGGTCCGTTTTGCGTATACACTCACATTCAAATATGCTATAAATTATTGTATGATATGAACAAAAAAAACAGGCTTACTAATAAGAAATTCACTTCCTAGATCATAGAAATACTGTTTGAGAAACGTTATTTTAAACGAGTTCTTGAAATTTTGTGTATTGAGTCCTATGCAAACACATTGCACACTTTTGATCAGTACCGGGTTTGTTCTGACCTCTAAATATCTTACGAGTTTCATATATACATGATCTGAGAGATTCTCTTATTCTTAACTCAACTAGTTTAAAGTCTAGACCAAAAAATAACGATATCAAAATATATTTTTTTGTTTCATCTTTCACAAAAACATTTTATTTGAATTTCTCAATTTTTTTAATTCAATTCTCACACACAAATGCCACGTACAAATTCATTTTCACAAGGCTGTGAGCAAAAATCCTCAGAATTGTCTCAATATAATACAACAAATAATAATAATCAAGTGTAATTTTATTAAAAGTGGACAGTAAACAACGTTTTCTCATTAAGATATGTGTACATTGAAATTTTGTCATTTTATTTATTTGCAAACGATAAATTTATAAAAATAATTGTGTGAATAATTTATCTGTGATTGATACACTCAAAAACAACAAAAATTATTACAAGTGCAAAACTGCACTTTAACTGACCTAAATTTACAATTAAAATAAAAACTAAATTTATTTCCATAAACTTTTATTTATACACAAGAAAAAAAAAAATTAACAAATTTTGCAAAATTCAAAACAAACAAAAATTGAGTTCAACAGAAACGGCACAATTAAATGTCTTGGTCAACTACAAAAATAAATAAACATATAATTTAATAATAAAAATATGTGTGAATCATCATCATAGTTGAGAAGTGAATATGTGACGCATTTAATATTTATTTTTTTGCTTAATGTTGAATTTAAAGTTAAAGTGTCTAATTATGATTTTATTAAGTAATTTAAAGAAAAAAAAATTACGTTTGTGATGAGATGCAAAACCTTGAAACAACTTCATAATAAAAGATTGTAGTTAAAATTATAATAAATGAAATTAAAGTTACAACATAAAGGTACTTAAAAACGCATGAAAAAATAATCTTTTTTTAAAAAAAAAAAAAACAACAATATATTATAATAAAAAAAGTGAAAGTAAGTATATTTTTGGCCATGATCCTGTATGCCAACAATGATTATTTACATAAAAGTACTTATATGAAAAATTAAATACTTTTAACTATAAAATATATTACACTGAAAAAAAAACAAGCAGCAAATTTATTACAACATATTAAAAATATATTTATTTGTATAAAAAAAAAGAAATAATTAAAAGTGCATCAGCTGCAACTCAACTGCATTTAAATGCAAAATGCAACAACTGACGTTTGTGTTTACGTAAGATTTGAAGTTCTGCACAATAAATGGGTTACGTGTCGGAAAGTGAGAGATGGCACGACGTGTGAGCAAGATGTTAATTTGCTCGCTCTATGAAAATATTTTACAGTGTAAAAGTGAATTTTAACATTCAGGAGGTGATTTTCCACTCAAACTTTAAGAATTTAGTGAATAAGGCATCAGTAACAACCAAAATTTAAAACGTGATCGTGAACGATATACACGAGCGTATTTCTATGTATAGAATTCGCCAATTTTCAACGACCGAAATTTTGAAGTTTTTATTGTTTTTGGATCGTTTTTTGGATTTTATCGGCCATTTTGAGTTAGTCGGCCATTTTGGGTTAGACGACTTTTTTTCAATGATTGGCGGCATTTATCTAATGATTCGCGACATTTTTACAATGATTTGCGATATTTTTTCAATGATTGGCGACATTGATACAGACGGTCAGCATGACCGCCCACAATAGCTGCATTAGATATGACCACAATAGGACTCTTTGAGACCGCGGTGGTGTCCTTGTAAAACCTAACCTAGCTGCATTTTCAAGAAATGCGCTCAAAACTGGTCAAAGGACAATGGTCTTGTTTTTATGTCTTAAAAAACTCACTCTATCAATTTAATTCTCCACAACAACAACAAAAAAACTCGTTTTCAATTAAAGTTTTGACAGGAAAACCGTTTTTTTGAAGAAAAATCACTATCATAGGAGAAAAAAAATCTAAATTAATCAAAGCAAGACGAAAAGAAACAGGAAACCATCAAAACAACTCAACATAAAAACAACATTGAACAGATAAAAAGAGATAAATCTGCATAGCACAAACACACATAACATGTTATTGAATTGAAAAAACGATGATTATATAAAATAAGTTTAAAGATACTTTTACGTAACATAAAATTTTACATTCAACATAAACCATTTGCTGTGGTAATGTCTGTCTCTGCTTTACGCATTTTTTTTTAATCTTATATATATTAAGAGTAAAAGTGGTAAAACTGGTTTTATGCTTATGATTGAAAATATTTAACACTGCATTCAACAAACTGCATTTATTGAAAAACTGCTTTTTTCTTACTTAATATTAATAACTGTTGTTATTGTAATACTTAAAAGGGAAATTATTATTATTTTAAATGGATTACGTAATTTCATTGAATTGAATTGAAATTATTTTTCTAGGGTAATTTTCCCTAATTATTGCAAAATAAAATGAAAAATGTAAAAATTTTTTCTTTGTTAATGATTTTTTAATGTAAAAACTGAAATTCATGAACACAAAAAAAATGTGAAAGTAAAATGAGATTAGTCAAATAATGAAAAGCTAAACTTAAAATCATTAGAGCATAAAAATAGCACAAATATTCTAATGCCACACCGGAAGCAGAACAAATATTTTTCTATACGGTTAGAAAAAAACATATCAAGCACTTTACTTGTAAATTAATGTGGGTTAAATACTTTGGCAAGCAACGTCATTGTAAAGAGTTTATTGGCTTGTACTTCATTATTTATGGTCTGCTCTAATTTAATTAGCTATTTTCCATTTGGACACATTTTGTTGTCAAAAGAAATTGAAACCATGTGCTTGTAATATGAATGAAATGTGGCCTAGCCTAGACACAGGAAGTAGACACATTTTGATCTAATTTTCTAAATTATGCGCCATTTTGAAAAATAAAAGTATTTAAATGAGTATCATAGAACATCACACAAATCTAAACTTTATGTTGCATTTAATAGAGTTTTTTCTTCAATTCACATAAGTGTATCGATATTAATGGGTATTGTGTGTGAGTATATAACATAGTTTTTGAAGGTGGGACCAATTTTTAACTAAACGTCCCTTTAAAAAGAAAACAAAACTCTTAACTCACGAATTTCGATGATTAGATTAAACTTCACTCTTAAATTGTTCTTGCAATTTCATTTCAAATTCAAAAAAACTGACCCTTTCTTAGCAAAACACATAAAATCACACTTAATTTTGAACATAAAATATTGGGTATGTAAACGCCATTGCAATATTGCTTCATTTACAAGTATATACATATTGTAACACGTACCATAGACACACACACATGCATTCGTACATTAACTAACTGCATTAAACTATTTCCCGTGTTGTTATTCTTTTATGTATCTTTTCACAATATATACATATATTAAATAAAACTATTTATATAGTTCTTTAGAGTTCAACGGCTGACCCAATTTCATAAATGAAACGGGAAAAGTTCTGTGTGTGTGTATACGAATTGCTGTTGAATAACAATATTTTATGCACAAGAAGAGAATGCAATGTATACTACTCACTTTACATAGAATTTTCAAGTAACATTCATAGTGTAGTTGCATCATCTGTACAAATGCATGGATTCTAAATGATGCAAAAGTAAATAAGATAGCAGCTGGTTGATATCCTGGAAAAAGTACAGGTTATTTTTTTTTTTTTATAATATTACAATGATTATTGTAACGTAACATTAATCGTAATTTTATATGAAAAAATACTATGATTTACTTTTGAGGGGAAATTTATGCTTAAATAAAAATGTGATGAAGGAAATCTTCGACTACAATTCAAATTCAAATCTATTGAATTTAAATGCATGATTAAATATGAAATATAATATATTTTTAAATTAGATTTGTATATCATTCAATCAAATCTAAGCAAAAAACTTTATTTTATTTTATTTTATAAATGGAAGGCGTGTATTTTGTGTACTATTATGTTGCACTGCACTTAAAATTCAATCATTTTCGTTGTCACGGTGCCGACCTCTTAAAGGTCTTTGACTTATTTTAAAAGTAGGTCAGCATGAAAACTTTTCTACAGTAGTTTTTTGCTCAACGCCACACAATTTCATACAAATAACCAAAAAGCTACCATATAATAAACGAAAATATACGAGCTCAAAACGCATCATCGTTATACAACTATACACATAACTTATAAAATATACATTTTACAATTTAATATATAAATAAATTAAACATTAAACTCTAATAAACAGGGAACGTGTATACTATAATAAAATAGATTTTCTATTAGTGAAAATAGAAAATTTGATCTAATAAATTTAATTTTTAGAAGTGAAAACATTTTTAACACATAAAAATACACATGCATGATATTTTAATGTCATTTTCACATAAACAAAACATTAAATGTAACATTTGAATGACAATTTATCTATTTACTAATGTTATATGATTTCATTTTATATTCATTTTGTTTAGAGACACAAACCATCATAATTTTTCTATACAATTTATTACGTTAAGCAAACATTTATTATTATTATTGTTATCGTAACTGTTTTAGAATAGTTCATGTCGTTTTTTCGTCATCACCACGTTTTGTCATTGAGAGACACATTGTGAAAATTGTAACGTGACACTCCATTTTCATATGATTAAATTGTATCAAATTTACAATCAGAGTTTCTCAATAACTGTTTTTTATTATAATATTTTTTTTTTATATTAAACAGGAAGTTTATCTGAACTAACTTGATCTGATTTTTCATGTTAATTCAGAATTTGTTGTATATCAAAAGTTAAATACAAAAAAAAAATAATAATAAAAAAAATCAACTTTCACTTTCATTCAGAGAGTGCAGATTAATATTTATTACCAGCAACATCAACAAAAACGATACGCCTCTTTTTCACAAACACCAGGAAGTTTAATAGATAAATTTTAACCATTTGGCATTTACACCATCTTCACTTTCTTTTCACAAAATAATTGAACATGATGTGCATTCAATGTATAAAAAATAAAATATAAAGAATATCAAGAAAAACCTTTGTTTAGTTGCTTGTCACAATGTTGATGCTCCTACACAAACAACTTCATAGTACAATGATAATAATAAAAAAATAAAATAAAATAAAGCGTTAAAGATCAAGTTAAGTAACATTCACGACTTAAAAATAAAATTAATCAAAAATTATAGCATAAAACCGTTTGAATGTAATAATATTTATCTGTTGTATGTAGTGGAGGAGAAGAGAAGAAAATGAAAATAAGTGAAATTACGATCAAGACTTACATTTTATTTGTGTGTATGTTGTATGTTATAATTATTATATTATATTATTTAAGAAACCAGTTTTTAGACGGCAGACAGACGTTCAACAGACCATGCCATTTATAGTAAATGTTAATTGTGTATAAATGTGTGTAGTGCATGGTTAAGAAAAATGATAGTTTTTTTTTAAGAGTTGTAATATTAATGAATAGCATGAATTTTAGCATTAGAAAGTTATCTGGGTTACGTAATATTATTTATTTTATTATTATTATTCGTATTTAATAATAATATACCGCAGATACAACTATTTCATGTTCAATATTATTATTTTTTTTATTTTATAACATTCACCGATTATGTAATGTTTTTCTATGCTTTTTTGCGTTGGTTTTCTCTGTGGAACTAAATTTTTCCTGTTCACGTTTGTATAAGAAAAGCATTTCTGGGTATTTTATATCAATTTAGACAGGAAACGATCGCATTGATTGAAATTGTTATAACATTTCCTATTTCAATTCGTTTATTTGAATTTTACAGTTCACACAGTTAACGAAGAAAGGAACTTATATGTTTTGATTTGGTAAAAATTGGTCTTAAACGCGGTTGAATGCGTTTTTAATAGATATTTCACTTTTTGACAATTTTTTCTTGAATAAACATATTCTTTGAAGGATTTCTTTAAGATTTTAAGAAAGATTCTTAAGAAAGAGTTAAACTTGCGATTAAAAAGTACGATAGACAGTTTCACAGCTCTACGCAGCATCTTTTTTAAATTAATAGTATAATCATTGATTTTGTGATGGGTATCGTTGAGTCCGGTAGATCACAATTATTTTTCACACAAAAACCAAAATTCTATTTAATACAAATTTCTTGTTGAAACGTCGTATCCAAGACATACACCATGTTATGGTCTTTACTATGGTGCGTAGAATTTTTACATTCTAGATCCTGGAGTTTACGGGATCTTTATTTTTTTGTTTTTCAGCACAAGTTAGATTCTTCGCTTTGTATCGAATCCGTGACATCCATTACAGTAAGCTAATAGTTTAACCGCTGAACCATAGAATATTAAGATTAAGCGTTCAAAGCGGGTAACAATTTTCATCACTTTTGGTAACTTTTTCTTTACTTAATCTATTGGCGATTTATGAATCTTTTAAATACCTACCCTTTGAGTTTAAAATGATCTTGAAACATTAATCGACGATGACAACTCGAGGAACCTTTTCACTAGTATTTTGCTAAAATTCTTTGAGAAGAACAGTGTAATTGAGAAAAAAACACCTGGAAACCCTAAGCTAAGATTTTCATTTGCAGAGTTAATCGATTAGCACTGTTAGATCTCTGTCCTTGATAAAGTTGATAGTAAGTAAAATCAAATAAAATTCGCCTCTTTGCACTGAAATGTATCTCCTTGCTTCTTACTCTGATTTTGGTTAAACAATTAACCCTTTGAAATAACCCGGTGCGAGTATCGGTGAATGTAATCAAATTATTTATTTTTTTAATGTGTATAAAAGCTTTCCCATTCCTCTAATTATTGTTGTTAATAGTCAATGTAATACAATTCTAATGTAAATCAAATACTCAGAAATAAAATAACTAAAAACAAACTATTATTATAATAATACTTACACCGCGTTTAAGAAGTGCAATGAACGTATTATCACGTGACCCACATTTTGGCTTGATTTTATTTATTAATAGAGTATACCGAGTACTCACTTTTTTTTATATATGTGAACATTCTAACGCGCCTAATGTCTAAACAAACTCACTATAACATAAACTAAACTAAACCAACTAAACAAATATAAAATGTGTTCTTTACGCATTATTTGAATTTGTTCAAATAGCGTTAAAATGCTTTTGTATTGTCAGAACGCCAAAAAAAAAGTAGAAAAACACAAAAGATAGTTTAGCGTGCTTTGAAAATAATATTTTATACTTATCTTATACTATTGTTAGAGATAAAGTATAAGAATGTGTTCCGAGATCACTTTGTTAAAAGTAAATTTATAATAATAAAAAAAAATACATTAAGAGAATCTAAATCATTTGACTCATAATAAATCTTATTCTTGTTGAAAAGAATTTGATCCAATTAAATGCATCATTCATTGTAATCGGATCATAAAATAAATAAATAAACACATTTATAAAAGATTAGATAATGAAATTCATTACATTTTAAACATTTTATATACATTTATACGAATTTCATGTAAATGCAGTTCATGTAATTTTTGTAAGTATAATTTTTTCGAGAAATATCTTTACAGTAAAAAAAATTAAAAACCTCGAAAATTCATTCATTTCATAGGAGTTGATGCATTAAGTCAGGAATAAAAACGTGTATTTGCACATGTTGTCTTATGTACATGAAAATCCTTATTTTATGTTTAAAGGATTACTTTATTGAGTACGCATGCTCCGTATATAAGAGAAAAAGTAAGTCAACGGTCAATGTCCTGATTAACTAAAGGTTAACAATAATAATAACACTATACAACAAATACGCGAAACCTGAGCCTCCGAGTCGAGGCTTTTACTGGTGTCATTTATGACCAAAATAAGTAAATTGGCATTCAAGAATTTCCCTAGCACGTCAGGTTCCTGAGATAGGCCCTTAGGGTCATTTCGGCTCTTTACAGCAAAAAATTCCATAAAAAACTGATTTTTTTTGGAGTCAGAACTTAAAAACATAATGTTAATTAAGTTTAAAATGTTTTTAAAGTAAAAAAATTGCATTATACAAAGGAAAAATGCACAATTTCGCTTAATTTTGTAATTTTAGTTTTTTCCAACTCATTGTTGCATAACAGAATTTAGGGTAAATTGTCAATTTTTTCGCTTGAACATGAAATATATTTACGTTAAATACATTGTTAACTATTTTAACATTCTTTTTTTTAAATTCTAACTCATAAAAAATCAGTTTTTATGAAATATTATGCTATAAAGAGCCAAAATGACCCTAAGGACCTATCTCAGGAACCTGACGTGCTAGGGAAATTTCTTGAATGCCAATTCACTTATTTTGGTCATAAGTGACACCAGTAAAAGCTCAGACTCGGAGGCTCAGGTTTCGCGTATTTGTTGTATAGTGTAAATAACAAAAAAATCCATTATATATGTTATATGGGTATAAAAATGTATAATTACGTAAAAGTTGTATTTTTATGTTAAATGTTGTTTTTTTTCATATTTATATACACAGAAAAGTTAAATTATGTTATAAAACATTGAAATTGATCATTTAAACTAAAAAAAAATTGGGGAATCAACTGAATAAAAATTCAATTATAATGTATTTTGTTTTTTTCTTGATTTTAATATTTATTATATTATGATATTTTTGTAACTTAACTTTACCATGTTTCATATACATTTTTATAGGTTTAACTTCATTATCATATTTTTTTTCGAATTTTGTGACATCTTATAACATTAACCCATTAACCGCCTCTCCTAGAAATATTGAGTGTAGAGCAAAACTTTCTTCTATGATTTGTTCTTTGCATAACAGTGATCACTTTTCGTTTCGATGAAAATTTTGAGTTTCATAGAAAAATTTTACAGGAGACACATTTGAAAGTTTCGTATAATACCACAGAAATACGTACAGAATTCTTGTACGAAGAGGGAAAAATTACATAACTTTCCATCTTATTTCTGCCAATGATTTTCTTATAAAAATCGGAAAAATCAAAATAACTGGCCTGACATCTTTGAAACATGTCTAATTATTTATATTGAAAATTTGAAGAAAATATTTTGAGAACTTCTAGGAAATCTGGCTCCAAAGTTACTGGTCGAAAAATCGACCAGCGGCGGTTAATGGGTTAAACCGTTATTCTCTGATTTTATCACTTTTGAGTCTAGACTCTTTAAAGAAAAGAAGAATAATAAAGTAACGTTATTATCAAACCTTTTAAAGAAATAAAAAAAAACAACTTCAAGTCCAAGGGCGATTAAAGACACACATCAGAATACAAATCAAAGATCAAGAACATCGTTTTTATTTTAAATAATTTATACATTATAAAACTAATATTTTTATTATTCACATATTTATTCAATCAATATCAACATACATGTTTATAATTATTTGTAGAAACTCATCCACGTTTTGTTTCTTATTCTATATGAAATGAATTATGCCATTTTTTTTATTCATTTATTTATTTAAATTTTTTTTCTACTTCCTTATTTGTTGTATTCATTTTAATATAAATGTAAAAAATAATAAAAATGAACCGTGTGTGCTAAAAATTAAAAACTAACACAATGATAATAATTTTATTTAAATTTAATTTTTTATATTAGATCGAATTTAAACAGTTAACTTCTTTTTTATATCAAATTGAGTCGTCATTGCAAAAAGTTAATATAAAATAACATAAAACAAGGTCAAGACAAGAAATTTTTGTGATGTCAGTCACCAAAATAATGCATGAGCGAGTTAAATTCCAGTTAAAAAAAAATTTATTGGAATATTTTTCAAAAACGAATTATTTATAATCAAAACAAGTTCTAACATGGGCCAATTTGTTTCTTCTTGTTATAATATAATATGACTTGCATCATTCTAGTTTCAATGTTAATCGAAGAACAGGAAGCATTTTTCTATGATATTTTTTTTTTCTAATATACGCACAACTTTAGTATACAACAATCACTTTTCAATTCAATATAGAAATGTAAGGATTAACATTTTATTATTATTATAAATAATTCAAATTCAATATCACACACACATGCATACACTTGAAAATGTTATAGGTTAATATCATGGCCATTTAATTAATCAACACATGTGTATTCAATGAATTTACAAATAATTATAATGTTACTTTTAATATAAAATAAAAAAAAGAAGTCAAGTGCAAGAATATAATAAATACCGGTAGGAATTGTTCATTTAAAGAATATTAATATAAACATTAATATAAAACAGGAAAATACTCTTTTTAAAGTTAAAATGCATAATAATAAAAATAACATATACCTAAACAATGCATTATTATTCAAAACCGGAAGAGTACAAAAAAAATATAAATTTTAACACTTATTTATATTAAAGGTGTTAAAACAATACGTAACTACATTCATTTTTAAGTATTTTTCCATTTAACATTTTTCTTATTATTTAATTGAATTACATATTAAAATTTAATATTTTTTTTCCATTTACTTATCGTTTCAGGTTAGTACACCTTTCAAGATGACTATGATTAGTAAATTTAAATTATCGTAAGTTTTTCATTACTTAAAGGTTCGTTTCTTATGATTCCTTTTAAATCTCTCTTTTTATTCATATACATAACACTTAATTTAAATTACAACAAAAACGTTGACATTTCTTTAATGTGTGCAAAAAAAATATATAAATATTAATTGTGAAATGATGATAAAAAAAATGAAAATGAAAAAAAAAGTCACACGAAACACATTTTTGATGATCATTTATTTATAAATTTAATTTGACTTTCAAAAGTTCAAGTTTTGCATTTGTTACGCGAAATTTTTGATAATCATTTTAACATTACATAAGATTTCTTTTAATATATTTTTTTTTCAAAAAAAAGTCAATAAACTGTTACGCGATCACTTTGATGAACAAATACCTGAATTGAATTTCGTTGTAAAAATTAAGGGGGTGGGGTAAAGCGTCAAAACTTTCAAAATATAATAATAATAATAAAAAGACACATATGAGCTATATTATTTTATTTTTGTTTTTTTTTGGTGCTGTTATATGTTAATATAAACATATATAAAAATTAAAGCTTGTTTAACATTGAACTTCCTAAAATTTTTAAGTGGTATACGTTTATTTTATTTTTATGACTTGTATGACTTTTTTTTTAAAAACAAAAACAGGAATCGTTCAAAATTACTTTTTAATAAGCGAACGCGAAACGTTTTTATTATATTTTTTATAAAATAAATAA